>JAQIXJ010002362.1:0-16125 GCA_034700185.1 Phthiracarus laevigatus | reverse complement strand
AACAAAAATGCGAGTTAATTGGCAGAGATCCAGTAACTTGTGCGCGATATTTCGATAAACGCATTAGAGAACTATTTCGGGTTCTCGAACACTCAAAAGGACCTTTCCATGATAATCCGATTGTTGATTCATATTTACGGGTCGAATTCCAACATCGAGGTAGTCCACACGTGCATTGTTTATTATGGATGAAAGACACTCCTGTTTACCAAAAAGGGGAAAATAATGGTTGCATCGACTTTATAGATAAATACGTTACTGTGGAAAGCACTAATCTTGAGACTGAATTACAACCATTAATAGCACTACAAACACACCGACATTCATTTTCTTGCAAAAAGTTTAAAGGTAATCAAACAGTGTGTCGGTTCGATTTTCCACAGTTACCAATTCCATATACAATGATTCTTGAACCGCTGGAATCTAACGCCAACAATGACAGTTATAACAATGCGTTAAACAAACTTAAGGATAGTTTAAAGAACAGCCAATGTTTTGAAAATTTTCAATCATTTTTAAAATATCATGGCATCACATTAAAAGATTATATTCTAATTTTAAGATCTCAATTAAAACACCCAAAAGTTTTCGTTAAAAGAGGTTTATCTGACACAAAAATAAATAACTATAACAGCAATATACTCAATATACATCGAGCGAACATGGACATACAGTTCATCTTAGACCCATACAGCTGCGTCCAATACATACTAAATTATTTGAATAAAGCTGAAAGAGGTATGTCAAAGCTACTTAAAGACGCAGTCGAAGAAGTAAAAGCTGGAAATTTTAGTGTTCGCGATCGTTTGAAAATAGTTGGTGACAGGTATTTAAACGCAACTGAAGTAAGCGCACAAGAAGCAGTTTATCAACTTCTGTCTATGGATATGTCTCGTTGCAGCCGCGCACACGTTTTTATAAATACCGGAGAACAACAAGAACGGTACACATTGGTAAAATCAGAATGTCAGCTAAAAAGTCTGGATGAAAACTCAAAGGATATATATCAAACAAACTCCATTGAATATTATACACACCGGCCGGAAATATTAACAAATATATGTTTAGCTGACTTTTTAGCAGAGTACAACAGACATAAAAATAGAACACCTAATGAATTATCATCAAACAATATCAATGACGACATAGAAGAAATCGAAGTGGATTCAGGAAAAATATATACAATGAAAAACAATCGCGGTTATTTAGAGAAACGACGAAAACCCAAAATTATTAGATATAGACGTTACAATATAAAAAGTGATGAACAAAATTATTATCGAGAGCATTGCATGTTGTATTTGCCATGGATTGATGAAAATAATGATTTGATAAATGTCGATATCAAGCAAAAATTCTTCACTAACATCGAAACTATAAAATCAAACTCTGCTAAGTATAGTTATGCAAAATATGGTTTAAAAAATTTTGAGGACGAGTTCAATGAAATGGAAATTTCTGTTGAAAAAGAAGATTTGCAAGAAAACGACAATGAGTTTACTGTTTACAATATTGAAAATAGCGCGACTTACAGTCTTAGTGAAGACATAAGTAATTCTTTGCCGAAAACAACAATTGAACGATTTCTAACACCTAAATGCATCACAGATGAAAATTATAACGAAATTATGCGATCGCTTTACTTGAAGAAACATTTTTACTGTAAGGAATTATTGTACCGTTTCAAAACATCAAACGCTCAACTATTTAATGTAATATTTGGCGGTGCAGGTGTAGGAAATTCTAAGTTGATAATAGCTCTCTGTCAAATTACTGTTGCGAGTATTCAACAATCAACCAGGTGTGAAACCAATTTCTATGAAAGTTTTGCTGTGTTCAACAACCGGGAAAGCCGCATTTAATATCGGTGGGATGACCTTGCACTCAACGTTTCAACTTCCAAACAGTGTAAAAATGATATTAAAAGTTTAAGTGCTAACATTCGAAACACACTCCAATGTAAACTTGAATATTTAAAAGTTGTAATTATTGATGAAATTTCTATGGTAAGCAAACCGAATTTTAATCAACTTAGGCCAGTCCAGGATAAGTTCGTTTTTCAGTCTAGCAGTTCTAAATACGATTCTTTATTTGAAAATACGATATGCGAGTCTTTTAAAGCATTTAAGCTCACAGTATAAATGCACCAAAAAAACAATTTTCAATTTGCAAATACTCTCAATAACTAGGCTGCTTGAATGTGCACAAACAATGATAATGCGTTACTTCAATCGAGACAGCTATACAACTTACAAACTCAGCCACCGTTCGAAACTAATCGTTTATTTAAAACAAACGAAGAGGATGAATCATATAACCGAAAAACAATGCTAAGGAATAATAACATCGAACACGTTAGCCAAGCTGAAGATATATATGTGGGTGACGTATCTGCTGATGTAAAAAGTTATGCTTTAAAAACTGTAAAAAAACTTACCAGCACTAAAACTCTAGGTTTATCATCAACAACTATACATAAGGACTATACGATTTATATGGAAACAGTTAATGTGGATGTCGAAGACGGTTTTGTCAATGGAGCAAATGGCATTTCAAAGCAAATCGACTCCATTAATGATTAACAATTTAGAGTTTGGATAGATTTTTTTTGATAAAAACGTTGGTAAATCAACGAGGATCAAATTCGCGAATATAATTAAACGTTTCAATTATGAAGATAACTGGATTCCTCTATAAATGATATCACGAGAAATCGCACAAATGAAAAACCAAATCGTTCGGGTTAGACGCACGCAGTTTCCATTGGTTCCCGCTAAAGCTATAACAATCTATAAACATCAGGTCAAAGTTATGACAGAGTTGTTGTTAAACTGTCTAAACGAATGTAGCGATCCGAAGTTTATGTTGCATTGAGTCGAGCAAGAACATCAATTGGATTGTTTATTGAAGGAATAATGTATCAGCCAACTGAAACCCCTACAGTGTTGTTTGTGGAAAAAGAATTAAAGAGATTAATATCGACAGCTGCATTATAATTTATTTATCCGTTAGTTACAACCAATAAATCTAAAGGAGTTAACATATTATACCACAATGTTCAGTCACTGAGGAAACATTACAAAGATATTCGTTACGATACAAATTATATGGAAGCTGATTTGATGTTATTTGTTGAATGTTGGTCCTCGTCGTTCGATTCAATCGCTTTTCCTGGTTTCAAAGTTTTACATGGTATTAATGCATCAATGAAATGCAATGCTTCTGGTAGCGTAATCTACACAAAACTTGATGGAACGCTGTTGTTCGAGTATTCATCAAATGTTAGCATTGGTCACTTTGAATGTATTGGATTTCAAGTTAAAAATGTGACCATAATATTGATTTATAGTTCACCGAAAAACAAAGTGCTTAACTTGATCAGAGTTATCGATAACTGCTTGGAGAAAGTTAACAACGATATGATTATTTTATTCGGTGACTTAAACGTTGATATTGCAAAAACAAGTGGGAGACAATAAATAAATCATTTATCGTCAAAATTGTTTGATTTGAAAGTTAAAGAAGTAACAACAAACGGAAACACCAGTCTTGACTTGGTATTTACACGAAACTTTGAATTGGATGTAAAAGTGTATGATTCTTACTTCTCCAATCACAAATCTCTCTGGTTTAGTTTAATATAAAAATTTAATTATAAATAAATAATTTTCTAGCTTCAAATGTCTATTTGCTCTATTTGTCAAATTTACTTACTTTAATCATGTTATAAAAATGTAATATCCCATTAGTCGAAGGAATTAAATGATTTTTAACAGATAACTATTGTTTATCTTAATGGCATATTCCGGTTTTTTAAGTGAAAAATATTGTTTATAAAAGTGGCATATGCCGGTTTGGGAAACACTTTTGATGGAAACCTTAAACTTTATTGCCTTAATTTTAATTGAGTTTCGCTATTTATCCAAGTGGCATATACCGGTTTTTCAAGTTAAAAATATTGTTTATCAAAGTGGCAAATGCCGGTTTTGGTTATACTTAAGCTGGAAATCCCAATTTAATTGCCATTATTTTAAAAAACTTTTACTTTTTATCCAAGTGGCATATGCCTGTTTGGGTTAAAACATCGCTTGGAAACCGGAATTTATTGATTAATAGTGTAAGTTCATTTTTTAAAAGTACCTAATCGTATGCTTCTTTAGTTTTGGTTCATTACTCATTCAGACTTCATAGAGTAAACATTGTTTTTCTAAGTTTTCAAAATTCTCCAGAATTAGTGTGACTTTTGTTAAACTTAGTGATTTATCAAATAAAATTGTTTCGAGCTACAACACGATTGAGGCGCTAATATTGGACTTGTCACGTGTCTACAAATCTAAAGACAAATTGGAGGATTAATCAAGTTCATCTAGAAGGCGATCGATATTAGTTGTGGATGATTGTGGAAGTTGTGTATCAGTAAAACTTTGGAAAAACATCTCAGAAAGTAGCGACTTGAACGAAGGCTTTGTTTACAACTTTAAAAATCTAAAGTTAGTGCGCTTTAATGAAACGCTTTCGTTGGCATCGACATCGTTCACAAAAATAGAACAGGTAACGAAAACCGATCCACAATAATCACGAACAAACTTAAACCTATTGAAGGTTTCTTATCTATCGAAGCGTTGAAAGAATAAAGTGCAAAAATTAAGCAATACGGATGGCTTGAGGGAGTTATTAAGGGCTTCAACATGAAATATCTTTGAACAATGTAAAAAGTGTTCAATAAAAGCGGTTAAAGGTCAATGTACTTCGTGCAATCAGATAGCTTCGACCCAGATCAAATTAAGAATAAAAATAAACACACAGCAACTGTTGCACATCTCAAACGGCGTTCGACGATAGTATCTAAAAGTGGATACAAATGAAACCTCCCGAAAACATCAAAAAGTCGTTTGAGTTGAACGAGAAAAAATTGCTGTAAAGAACGGAAGAATTGTAATCGCGCGCGTTTCATATCACAAGAAAGTTGAAAAGGCTAAAGAATATGCAGATGTTTGCGCTACAGTGATTCTATGTGTTTAGAATAGTTTTTGTGAATAATGTATGGCTAATAAATAAATAAATAATTATATTTACTTTTATTAAGAATTTGGCGTTTACTTATTAAGAAAATTTTATAGAATTATTTATTCGATCTTGGGTTTCATATTAGACTAACAGTTTGATAATCTAATCTTGCAAGTTTTAATTTTGTAGAAAAACGTTTAACAATGAACAAAGATTTTTCTAGTGGTATAAGCCGGTATTTAAAATGTCATATATTGTTAATCCAAGTGGCATATGCCGGTTTGGGCTATAATATGGCCTGGAACCCGTATTATAGTATATTATGTCGGAATTTCAAACGACTTCTGTTGTTTATAAAAGTGGCATATGTGGGTTTTCAATTGACATATACTGTTTATCCAAGTGGCATATGACGGATTTTAAATGACAATTGCTGTTAATCCAAGTGTCATGTGACGGTTTATCAAATAATATCTACGGTTTATCAAATTGACATAAGCCGGATTAGACTATAATATGGCCTGGTGTTTAGTGGCAAATAAATAAGTTAACTGTTAAATATCAAGAAAAAATGTTTTTGAAATCATTAACGAGTTCTTCAAGTATGTGTTTATATTGAAAAGTGGTTACAGAATTTCGATATCTGTAACCATAGTTGAGTTATAGCTTAGAGAATTTTTGAGAAAATTTTGAAAAAAAAATATTTTTAATGACATCATTTTTGGTTTCTTTAGGTATGTATTTGCATTGAAAAGTGATTACAGAATTTCGATATCTGTAACCATTGTTGAGTTATAGCTTAGAGAATTTTTGAGTAAAATTTGAAAAAAAATATTTTTATTGACATCATTATTGGTTTCTTTAGGTATCTGTTTGCATTGAAAAGTGATTACCGAAATTCGATAGTTGGTACAGTGAAGGACGCACAGACAGATATTTTCAAATCGAAAATCTCATATTTTTAAAAATAACAATGGAACGTAATAATGTAATGGAACAATAGATTTAAAGTCAAAGGTAGCGCATTACTAATTTTTATTCTTGTTTCGATTTAATAGCAAATATAGTAATATTTTGTTTTTAATAAATCTTGTTTTTTACATAACCAAATAATTTAAAAGCTCAAAATACTCCAAAGACTTTCCAAAAATATAGTAGGCTATAGTATATTATCAAATTGAATTTGAAAATTTTTTTAAAAGTTTAAACTATGAAAAATTTACTAATTATTAGTTCAGAGAATTCATTGTTAGTTCGAACTATTAGTAAACTTGTATTGCAAAACTTATAAGTATTTATTCCGCAATTATTTGATTGAAATAATACCTAACACGACTATTCAAAACTATAAAGTATAATTACGATTATGTATTTCTAAAAATTGTATAATTGAAGAAAGTCGTAGTTCATTTGATATATTTTTTAATACACAAAAAAGTTTTTAACTTAGAAAAAAAGTAAAAACTACTAAATAAACAAGATCGATACGGTCTGACTTTGCGGTTTAAATTTAAGATAGTATATGGTTGCTTCCTCTCTTCGTTCTCTCCCTCCAATTATTTTATATTTTCGGTTACAAGTTAGTCATTATTTTTAAAGCAGATGAAATCAAAAACAAATCGCTTTAAAATCGTTTATTAGTGGCATATGAAACTAAGTTTGATTATCCAATTACCAAAATATAAAGAATTTAACTGTAATTTTAAATTAAATTCTATAGTGAGTTCTTTTAGTACGATTAAACTTCGATTTGATTATTTACTAACCTAAACATTTCTAAATAAATAAGATATCATTTTTCATCAGCCATGTATTTTAACATAAAAACATAGTCGAATTGTTAAACGAAAAAATCCCATAAAAATTTTAAACCCGTTAGTTTTACAAATTAACTAGATTTTTGATAATAGGTTAAAATAATCTATCGATCCAAAATTAAATAGATGAAACAACTTAAAAACAAGAGAATAAATGGATATATCAAATTTTGATAATAATCTTAAGCAAAATTAAAAGATTGATCGTAGTACTATATAATAAAAACAATTTAAATAATTTCAACTTCAAATAATGTCTTTTTATCAGATTTTATTTGGAAGAAATATAATAATTTCCAAAGATTTTCGGAGTACTTCCGATCTAGTTTAATTTTTTTAAACAAAATAATAGTTAATAGATATACTTATGTATTTTTAAACGTCCTACAGAATAAGAATTATCTTCATACTATATTTTATTTAATATTTCTAAAATACAATTATTGTAAATTTTTTTTTATGAAATAATTTTTTTCTTTTTATTTATTAAAAAATCTTTAAAGTAATTAAAAAATATAGATTTAGGTTTTTTTACAAGATCTTGGCTTAATTTTTTATTTTCTTGCAAAATATTTTATAATTAAACTTAATTTATAACATTATATAATATTTATCATTTCTGTTACAGTTTAATAGTTAATAAAAGAGAAAACATAAGAACAAATTACACACAGGAATGTACGACATAAATCGGGTTATTATGAGGGTATCAGTCGGGGACAAAAATTAAAAACGGATCAAGCCTGATTTTATAATACTGTCAAAACTTTAAGCAAAATAAATTAAATTAAGTTTGAGTCTATTGAGTTAACACATATGAATTCGCTTATCAAAAGTTCTGTTTATAACTACCTATAAAAGTTTTGTTTTATGTTTAAAACTAAAACACAAAAAGTGAAGCATTAATTAAATTCTAATAGTAGTGATAATATTTATAATAGGTTAAATAATGTATTATAATTATAATTTTTTAAGTAACATCTAATAATTGTTTTAATTTTCCAAATTTTTTTAGCTCACTTTTTTAAAAAAAAAGGCGAGCTTATGGATTTGACAATGTCTGTCTGTCTGTACTTTCGCAGTCTTATTCTAATTAAAGGATTTTAACTATTTCTTATGTTAAAAAAAGGGAAATGAGTTCTTGAGAACTGATTAATTTATCACACTAGAATGCATTAACCCATGAAAATGTGAGTTATCTATGAATGTGTCGTTCTTGTTTAAGTTGTGAATAGAATATTAATTCTTAAATTTATATTATTTTCGATTTTGAAATTAACTTATTTTCCATTGTTGAAAAAAGTTTATCTCATTTGAGATATACAAGAAAGTAATACAGATTTGAGTTTATTACTACTACGCGATCCAATTCATAAACACATTCATCGCAATAAAATATTGTACATTTATGGAAATAAACATATCGAAACATTCTTAACCGATGGATTAATAACTACCCAATTTTTGCGTTGGAAATGTTAAAAGTTTAGTTATTATAAATGAACAAATACATTAAATAAGAAAATAATTGAATTATTCCTATTTTCCTTCAAATATATAGCACTAATCACAAAAAAGTATATGTGCTTTCTTAGTGTGGTTGTAACTGTTATTTTTATGTTACTTATCTAAAGGACTTTTCATACTTTTTCTTTCAAAAAACGGGACTGTTTTCATAAAAGTTCTTTAATATAAGCTGTAATTTTAATATTTTTGGGTTTTTTGTATTAACTCAAATAACTAAATATCTGTAAAATGGTAGAGGATCTTTATGATAATTAAATATATATAAGTATTATTCAAGTTGACTTAAGTAAAATGTCAAAAATTAAGACTACAACCTGATTAAATGAGGTAAACTTTTAACTCTTATGAAAAAATGTTTTATAAGTAAAGCTAGAATTAATATATTAACAATTGAAGCTTACACATAGTTTTTTTGAGTTTTTATCCGACTAAAAATGTCTTTTTAATTAGTAAATAAAGTAAAATAAATAAGTATAAAATTTACAATATGAAAAAGGGCATTTTTTAAAAATTTTTTGTAAGATCTAGTTTCAACAGTAATTAATCAAAGATAATTAAAAATAAGAAAGACACTTTCATAGTGAGCTCACTTTTTAATTTCGAAATCTAAAACATTTATTCTTAGAGTTTTTTTATGAAAAAAATCTAAGATCACTTTTTTAGACCTAGTAGTTTTGCTAACACACAGACAGACATGTAAAAACAGTGGCTAATTTTTTTTAAAAGTGAGCTAAAAGTTTTAATAAAGTTAAAATTTTAAGGTATAAACAAATGTAGGGTAATAATAATAATGCCCGTGACACCATATTTAATCATATTTGTAAACATGATAACAAATTGCGACAGGATTTTTTGCCACTTTTAATCAAATGTGTTAGATTTTTAGTCTTTTTTGACACAACATTAGCCAATATTGACCTAAGTTTAATAAATTTTTGACTCTATTTTTGAGCTAAAAATTCACAAGTACACATAGTAACACGCAAACATGTTAAAACCAACAGCTCCTCTTATCAAAATGAGCTCACTTAATTAATATAAAATTACGAAAAAAACACCACTGTGTTCAAAATGCGTTAATTATTCAAAACATAAGTATTGTTAATTATCATAATCTATTTATTAAAAAGTTACAGTTCTAACATACAAATGTGGGGATAATTCCAGAAAAAAACTTAATTGAGCTGATGAATTTGCATCGAGAAACTTAACTCACAAAACTAAATAACGTCCATATTCTACTATTAAATGTTTGTATGTTTACTTTGATATTAATTTTTTAATTTTTATTTTTTTAAATAAAATAGTTTTTAGTTTCATGTGATAATTCTTAAATTTTGTGTACAGTGTAAAGAATTTGAAGCTCATATTGCTATCATTTAGTTTTGTTTTCATATGAGTTTTTTCGATTTCAATTATGTTTCTATTTTAAAAATGTATTTAATTCAATTGAATTTCGGTTTCAATATTCTTTAAACTGTAATTTCGGTTATATTTCGATTTACAATTATAATTTTGATTTTATTTAAATTGCAATTCTGTTTTGATTTTTTAAAATCAAATAATTTAATGGACACTTCACTTTCAATTAATCGAAATAGAAATGCATTTTATATACACATTTCATTTTCAATTTTCAAAATTGAAACAACCGGTTTATCTTATTAACATTATATAACATTTTTACCAAAAAAAACAAGTTAAAAAAATGTTTTTTAATTCAATATAATTTTCTATTTAATTTGATTTCAATACTAAAATAAACAATAATTTAAATTCAAGTGTTCATTCAATTTTTAAAATACTTTTATTATATATTATCTCAGAGATTTACACTTCGTTAATTAGTAAATAAAATGTAGTTTAAAGAAAAACTTAATTTTAGTGAAATACATTTAAACAATTATTTTTAGCTCACTTTGAAAAAGTCAGCTATTGTATTTGCAACGTCTTTGTGTGACTCTGTGTGTGTAGTCTTTTTTAGATCACTAAATTTGGTCAAATTCAGTCATTATTGAACAAAAATGGGGCAAAAGAAGATCAAATTTAGTGTAAAAAGTGTCAACACAGGACTAATTATAGGCCAATACTGGACAAAAATGGCAATAATAATTGCAAAATATGGCTTATAATTCGTCATAAATGACTAAAAATCGGGCTTAGTTGGTATAATATGACACAAAAACTGTTTAAAAATTGTTAATATGGTGGCAAATATGTTTGAAATTTGGTGTCACGCGTTTTACTAATTATACGATAACGTGTTAGGACATTTGTGTCTATAAAACCATATTTGATGTTATCTTATTGGCTGCTAAAATAAGAATGATTAAAAATTTTCTAACAAGTCACTGAACTACTATTAATAACAATGTTTTAAAATTCTAAAAATTGATATAAAATAGAATTTAATTTAATAAGTTATGATTTGAAAAAGCAGAAACTTTCAATTTTGAAAGATAGATATTTTTTATGTTTAATTTCAAAAAATATTTATATTATAAGTTTTTAAACTTTTATTCAAGAACCAACTTTAATTCAAAGCCAGTGAATAATTTTATTTCATTATATTAATAGAGAGATAGTAACTTGGAAATAATTCTTATATTTTTATTAAGTTTTAGAAATTACCTACACTACTTATAATGAATTATAAGTACATCAATTATTACGTTTCACCCAAAGACTACATAACAACTATCAAATGTTAAAAAGAATTATAAACTATATATCTGGGTAAAATTAAAGTTTGCGCCTTTCAAATTAATTATTTTGGGTTCAACAAAAAATGCTGTGTTATACATCAATAAAATTAACAAAGATTACGAGAATTCAATTCGATTCAAAGATAATAATTTAAATAATTTAAGTGATATACCTAATTAATTTAAATTACTATACTAAATAACATAATACAAATTAATAGCATAACTAAATTATTAATTTTGAAAACTAGTCAAAAACGTATTATTTTATATTTTGATGAACAAATGTTCAACTTCATGTCAAAAACAAAAATTGATAGCTGAATACAATTGAAAATAAAATAAATGAAACAAAATCGAAATACAAATTTAATAAAAACTTAAAATAAAAGCAAAAGTATAAACTACCAAATTCAAAAACCCGCACTTTTTTAAAAGAAGAGCTAATGCTTAACCCAGTATTTGTCCGTTTGTGTTATATTATGCAAAGGGATATGTTATTTTGCTATCTAGACTTGAAGTCTAATACATTTGTGACATAAGAATGAATATAACTTTTAAAAGTGAGTTTTTATGAAAGTTCCGTTTCTTTATATTGTTTTTGAATTAAAACAGTAATCTTAACATCGAAATAATATGTACCTTTCAAATAAAGTTTACGTGCTTACAGATTTTGGGCACAAGTTGGTCCAGATAAATCATCAAAAAATTTTTTTAATTGCCTTTTCGTTTGTTTTCTAAGCTTTGCTCAATTCAATAAATCATATTCTAATATCATAATAACGAGAAATATTTAATAATATTCCTGATAACCATCCTTGTAAACATTAAATAACTCTAAAGTTTGATAATCCATACATAGAAACAAAATGTTTTGAAAACAAAGTCAACTTCGAAATTTCTAATATGGAAGATAACCAAAAATTTAATGTACACTACAGTCAACTCAAACCATTCAACATCCGTTGAAGTTTTCTTAAAAAAGTGGGAGAATGATATGTCAGATCTACACATCTATACAATAGTAATATGTTCAACAGTTTAATATTAATATAAGTCATATAATATTCGTAAAATGTTTGCGCTTGGGTATTCATAGTAATATATAATTTATATGAAATTCTATCTCTCTCTCTCTCCTCTCTATCTCCCTATCTCTCTCCCTCCCTTCCTCTCTCCCTTTTATTAAAATATTAAAATGTCCCATTCTGAAAAACGGAGACTCCCATTCTGAAACACGAAATGTCCCAATCTGAAAATCGGAATCTCAAATTCTGAAAAAACGGAATCTCGGAAAATCCCTTAATTAACATAAGAAATCGGTAATAATCCCTTAAATAGATTAAGAATTTGTTTAAAACCACTTAATTAAAATAAGAAATCGCTTAAAATCCATTAATTAGAATAAGATACCGCTTAAAATTCCTTAATTAGAATAATAAATTTGTAAAATCCCTTCATTAAAGTAAAGATCAAAATCCCTTATTTAGAATAATTTATTGGTAAAATCACTTAATCATAATCAACTAACTAAAATGATCTTAACTTCAATAAAGGGAGTTAAAAAATTTTTTTTACTAATAAAGTAATTTCAGCTAATTTCTTATAATATAAAAAGAGTTTTTAGATCACTTAGCCAAATTATGGTTCAAAATTGACTTCAATTTGGAAATATTGTGCATCTTGCCAATATTCTGGTAATAATGGGAAAATATGTGCAAAATAGAATGATAAAAAGGGTTATAAGCAGCCATAAACTGGAAGAAATATTGTCAAAATAGAGAAAATTTTCTCAGAATGGGAGTCTCCGTTTGTCAGAATGGGATTATTCTTTTTTGAATTGGGATTCTTTTTTCAGAATAGGAGACTTCTCTTTAAAGAATGGGAGATTCCGGTTTCAAGAATGCGATATTCCATTTTAATGTCAAAACAGTCTAATTTATGGCAAAATTGTCAAAACTAGTTCAAAATTAGCCAAAAATTTGAACCGGGTATTCCGTTTAAACTGTAAAATTTTGGGCTAATATGGTTAGATATGTAAAAACAGGCAAAAACCTAATTGTATTTAAAAGAACTGTATTTATCAAAGTCTGGTAAAAATAGATAAAATCATAGGCTGAATTTTCCGATATTTTAAGTTAAAATTCAATATTAATAAAAATATATAAACATATGGGAGCTAGGGAACGAAGTGTGTTAGCGACTATTTAATAACTGAAATCTACTTAACAACGTCAGGTACTATGTCCGTAACGATCTTGTTTTTGACTTTAAATTAAGTCTTGTGTATTTATGGTATTTTTTAACAGGAAATTTTTTACCTTGATTTATGATATCTAAGAGGAAATTAACGAGTTAATAGTTTTTTTTACTAGAATATACGCCTAATAATACTTCTCTTATAAATATTAAAAATCGATTCGATGGATAATGCAACTATTGTATTTTAAAACGAGAAATAAAACAAGATCGACACGGTCATAATATCTGACTTTGCTGTTTAAATTTTAGATAGTATATGGTCGCTCCCACTCTTCGTTCGATCGCTCCCATTATTTAATATTTTATGTTATAACTCGTAAGTTAATTATTATGTTAAAACAGATGAAATCAAAAACAAACCACTTTATCATCGATTATTATTGGCATATGATACTTTAATTTTTGGCATTTTTTCAAAGTTTTCCTTGTATTTACAAGATTTTGCAACCTTTAAGAGATTATGAATACATATTTTTACTTCAAATAGCGGCATATTCGACTTAAGTTATTAGTAAAATTACTTTTTGTATTTTTGACATTTATTTTGTCCTTTTTGACTAATAAATTCCCTTGATTAGCATAAAAATAAGTAAAATCCCTTTATTAAAGTAAGTTATAAGTGAAACCCCATTTATTAGCATAAAAATAGATCAAAATCTCTTTATAGAAAGTAAAAAATTTGTAAAATCCTTTTATTAGAAAAAAGATCAAAATCCCTTTAATAAAGTAAAAAATTTGTAAAATCCCTTTATTAGAATAAAAATAAAAATCCTTTAATCAACGTAAGCGTGTGCTTATACGGAAGGACAGACAGACGGACATACCCAAATCTATATATATGACAAATTTGCAAAGTGAGATAAAAAATATAACATTTTAAAAATAAAACTAAGTGTTTTAATGAATTTGTTACATTATATAATAAATATTTTTTGTCAGACGGCCAATCAATTTGCCATATCGCATTTGATGCAAAAACAAGAGTGAACATTATAATAGCGCTCACAATAATTCATGTATTTTTTATCTGACTTTGACAGATATATGGATTTGGGTATGTCCGTCCGTCCGTCTGATGTGCACACTCTTATTCTAATAAAGGGATTTTGATCTTTACTTTAAATAAGGGATTTTGAGAAATTCTTATACTAATTAAGGGACTTTATTGATTTCTTACTTTAATAAAGGGATTTAACATCTTTACTCTAATAAAGGGATTTTTCCAACTTCTTACTCTATTTACGGGATTTTACCAAATTCTTATTCTAGTCAAGGGAATTTAACGATTTCATATATTATTTAAAAGATTTTCAGGTTAATTAGGCAGCTAAATTGTGTCAAAGTGAACAATAGTATCCACAAAATTGTTATTAAAAGTGTAAAAAAATGGCCAAAATCGGGTCAAAATTGGAAAATAATTAGCAAAAATAAGATAGTATCCAGTGGCATCTGCCACTAATTGCCTTAAAAAGTGACAAAAATTGTCAAAATACTGGAATAATTGGCAAAATTAGACAAAAATGATCAAAATTAGAAACACAATATGAGTGGCATCTGCCGCTATTAGCTGTAAAAAAAGGAAAATGTCTTAAAATAAACAAAAATCTGGTTAAAACAGGAAAACCCTGGCAAAAATGAACAAAACTTAAGTTAAAAATTCAGTGGCATCTGCCATATTTTGGCGGTATTTAATTGATTTTTAGGCTCATAATGGTTAAAAATGCTGGTCTAAAGAGTCAAAATTAATGTTAAAATAACTAAATATAATTCAAAACTTAAGTGGCATCAGCCGCTACCGGAGCTGGTATAATATAGAACTCGAAATATTAAAATGATTAGCGAGCAAACGGAGTGAGCGAACGACCATATACTAAATAAAACTAACTTTGCTCGTTGACCTTTTTCTTATGTTAATTAAGAATTTTGATCTTTACTCTACTAAAACGATTTAACTATTTCTTTGTTAATAAAGGGATTTAAGACGATTTATAAAGTCATTAAAGGGTTTTTCATATCAAAAATGTAAAAAAATAATGTAAAACAAAATATAAATATGCTCAATTTTATCATTAAAAGAGTAAAAAATGGGCAAAAATTAAGGATATTATAGAAATTTGGCCAAAAATGTCAAAAATCTTGTCAATTCAAAAGTGCAACTACTGTAATTTTCAGTCTCATCTTCTGCTTGTAGGTGGTAAAATCATTTAGAACCCTGCTGCAAATATATGTGGCATCTGCCGCAATTTTTATGGCATCTGCCACTAGATGCTCGTAATATTGTGAAGAGTCCGGATTTTTGTGGCATCTGCCTCAATTTTCAGTAGCATCTGCCGAATATATTATGGCAACTACGGCTCGTTGCTCGTAATATTGTGAAGAGTCCGGGGTTTTATGGCATCTGCCGCATTTTTTCAGTGGCATCTGCCGCAATTTTTATGGCATCTGATGCAATTTATATGGCATCTGCCGCTCGAGCTAGTAATATTGTGAAGAGTTCATAATTATATGGCATCTGCCGCTCGTTGCTCGTAATATCGTGAAGAGTCCGGATTTTATGGCATCTGCCGCATTTTTCAGTGGCATCTGCCGCACTTTTCAGTGGCATCTGCCGCAATTTTCAGTGGCATCTGCCGCAATTTTTATGGCATCTGCCGCTCGTTGCTCGTAATATTGTGAAGAGTCCGGATTTTTATGGCATCTGCCGCATTTTTCCAGTGGCATCTGCCGCAATTTTCAGTGGCATCTGCCGCAATTTTCAGTGGCATCTGCCGCAATTTTTATGGCATCTGCCGCTCGTTGCTCGTAAT
>JAQIXJ010002361.1:0-16126 GCA_034700185.1 Phthiracarus laevigatus | reverse complement strand
TAATTTTAATTTGTAAAATATTTTTAAAAATTAACTGATAATACTTATTAAAAATATTTTTGAAAATCTGACTAAAAACTCACTAATGTTCCATTAAAAAAATTGGTTAACGTTCCACTAACGGACATTTCAATTTTTTTCCACTCCACTAACGTTCCATTACCGGTGCTATTTTCAAATTCCACTAACGTTCCTCGTTAATGGAGCTAAATTTTCAATCACTAGTCTACATTTAATAAATTCTACAGAATATACGAATAAATTAAAATAACTAATTAGAAAAATCAAAATTTATTTTAATTTTTTTCAGACTATGTTAATTTGTAAAATGTTTTGCTCTGTCGATGTTAAATTGAATTAAAAGCATTTTTTGGAAAAGCTATTCAATTAAGACAACATAAAGTTTATATGATCGTGTATTATAAAATTTACAATTAAAATTAAATTTTTTTAACGATTTTGGTATTTTATCAAACGATTTATAAACGGTTTTGAACATTTTTTCTAATGATTTTCACATCTTTAATAATAAATAATAATCCATTAATCTACTCAAAGATTTAAGCGACAATTTTTCTGCGATAGGGCAAAAAAACATTAAAAAATATTTTCCCCATATGTTATTTTTCGCTTTTTAGGTAAGGGGTCATCATTCTTAGAAATCCTGGGAAGAGTAACCCCTAGCCCCATCTGGGACACCCTGGTACGCAGGCATTCAATAACATGTCTTACCATAAAGTAAATATACAAGCAAATGTTACAGTTTATGTTTGAGTTATTTTTTTCTTTGTTTAAATTTATAAAATTAAGTTTAAAATTTATTATAATTATGAGTTAAATTATTAGTACAACACCCTAAAGGTCAAAGAAATTATATATAAAAAAATACTTTTTCGTTTCTCTGTTCGCCGTGTGTATCATAGGGGGGTCTCGAGGGGGGTTACTTAAGAATTCTCAAAAAGTTGACCTCCTACCGAAAATATGACAACTCTATTGGGGAAATTTTTTTATTGTTTTTTGACCGATGGCAGAAAAATTATCGCCTAACTCTGAGTAGTTTAAACCCTCCCCCTAAAATTTTGAAAAGTCAGAAAGTAACCTACTCCAGACCGGCACTCTTTGGGACACCCTGTTTCCCAATTTGTCTGCATCAGGGTCCGCAGGGTCCGCATGGTAGCCACGGGGTCCTTAATTTCAACATCTTTTATTATTTCGAAGCTTATTGGCAGAAGGTGGCAGTAGGGTGTACTAGTGTTACAAATGAATTGCGAGTGTTATTTATAGACAGAACTAACATTTATCTATTAATGAAGTTGCATAACAGTTTAATTTTCCAAAATCAACAGTTTCAACGATAATTAGTTTGTATCATTATGAAAACAGAAAAAAGAATAAAATTAGACGCAGACCTCAAAAACTAACGTAACAACAAAAAGTAAAAGTCTGCAATTGGGTTGACAATGATTATATGATTTCAATAAAAAAATTGTCAACAAAGTTAGTACAGACTGGGTATTAAATTTGGTAAATCAGGGGTGTCTACTTATTAAGTTATTTCAATATTATATAAATAAATATCGTTAATTCTTAAGCGAATAAACACCGCTGATGTTATCGAATCTCGTTTTCAATGTGCACCTAAAACTATTGATTTACTTACCGAGAGAGATAAAACAGAAGAAGTGTACCATTTAGACGTACGTCTACTCTAACATTTTAAAATCAAAATTATTACTATATATAAATAAAAACAAACTTTTTAGAAGTCAAATTACAATAAATTAACATGAATTATTTAAGTTATTTTGTAAAATATAAGTTACTTTGCTAAGAAATTTAATATTATACAAAAGACTGCGTTGTATATGTTTTCGAAAACAATTACAAATAAAAAAGAATTAAAAAATTGCTTAAAATTGTAAGTCATCGCCATAATAGGCATAAAATTTTTTATTATCGCTTGGGTTAGCTTAACTGTAATCTTTATAAACAGAAGTGCTAAAGTAATTATAGCCGGAAGTCTCTTCTATAATTTAATAATCAATCTTATTACTAAATATAAATAAAAACACTATTTAGAAGTCAAATTATAATAATTAATTAAAATTGAATTGTTTAATTTATTTTGAAAAATATGATAGATTTTGCTTAGAAATCAAGTGATATACATACGATTTTGTAAAATAAATAAAAATAAAAAAGAAATTAAAAATGACTTTAATGTGTTTGTCATCATCAGATGAGGAAGTATTTATGATTGGTTGATGTGGCATAACAGTAATGTTAATTGAAAGAAGAAATGTTAAAGTACCTATAGCTTGACGTCTACTCTAAATTTTTATACTCAAACTTATTACAAAATTGTAATTAAAATAAACTTTTATGAAGTCTAATTACAATAAATAAAAGTGAAATGTTTAGGTTATTTTGAAAAGATGATCTATTTTGCTAAGAATTCCAGTGATATTCATAAGACTTTAAGACAAGAAATTATTGAAAATGAAAGTATTTTCAATAAAACTATATTTTAACTTCATATTTTAGTTAATTTTTATTGTAATAAACTTGTTTGTTTAGTTACTGAATGCATATGGCTTGTTATTGAATGCGAACGTATAGTTATCGGAATGGGACCTGTTTTCAAACTTATAATCGAGAAGTTACCGGAACAGTTCGAGTACATTATGGAACTGCTGTATAATAAAAGCACTTATGCTTTTAGTGCCCTCTTGTTAAAATTAGTTATGATTAACCAAAATGCAGAAACCCTACATTTTGAATCATTTTTTATTGATAAGATATTAATTTTAAATTTTAAACACCTCCCAAGCCTTTAATAAGAGCTTTTGCGCATTAATTTATTAAAAGCATTGTTATATTGATTGAATCTGCCGAATGAAATTGGTTTGGTTAAAATCGGCTTAACTAATCTGGAATATTTTCCGTTCAGTTTATTCTTTAACGAATTATTACAAACTTATCTTAACTATTATGCAAAATAACGAAACATGCAAGTAATAATTGCTTTAACGTGAAACAACAATTTTAATAGTATAAATACATAATTTAAAATCAATTATTTTTAAAAAATATTATGCGACGAACTTTTTAAAAACGCTATATTTATAATTATTAAAGAATGGAAATTCTGTCCACGTGTGTTTACGTTAGTTTTATTTTTTATTCGAGGAGTGTTAGTTACCATTGGTATCAAAACAAAAAAAACATATCGAATAAAACATAAGTATTCCATTAAATAATTTTATTTATTTATAAACTACTGTGAATTTTAATTATATAAAAGCGGGCAAAACAAGTGACCGCTTTATAGTTGTTTGAATTAATTTAGGATATACTTTATTTCTTTCTCTAATTATTTATAACGTACAAATAATTATTGTACATCATTTTACTTATTCAACATAACCTTTAGATTTAAGGCAAATAAGGATTTGGCATATGTTGGAAAAGTTAAATATCATTAAATAAAGACATAGACTAACTTGCCAATGTATAAATTAAACTACATTTAAATTTATAACAACAATGATATGGTTATTTAATAAAAAAAATTATTTCAGTTTCTTAAGATTAAGGAATAAAGTAACGAAAGCCCTAAAGTTTTAAATTTCATTGCTTGTTTAGTATATAATATTACGGTTATTAGGAGAGTAAGCAAAATTCAAACATATATGGTCAATATTTTATCAAATTATTAATTGAAGTTTAATAATAAACGTCCGATACCAATGGCGTCAGTTTATGCTCATACGACATATTAAAAAATTTAAATTTATCTTAACTTTTACTCAATTTATAATAATTGTAAAACAAACCAAAAATTTTTATAGCATAAAACATAACTAAAAATCATTTTATTTTAAATAGTATTTAAATTTTAAAAATATTTGCAAGTAATAAATAACATAATTTTTTAAATCTTTATTAATAATAGTACTTCACAATAGTACTTGCGGTAAAAATCAAACAATATTTGATATAATTCTGGAATAATTAAAATTTCATAATTTTATTATAAATGGGCAAAATAAATGTCATTGATGTTACAAAGCCATTACCACAACACATCGCAATTACATCATCAGGCACTCATTTTTATAGAATCGGATTATCAAATACTATGATTGGCTTAGAAAAAAGAAGCAAATTATATCATCCAGTTTTTATTTTCACCTCATTTATGATATTAGTGATCCGTTGTGCCATTTCTTTATATTTGTCGGACAACAATAGCTCTTTATTTCTATTTATAGGCGATTGGAGTTATTTTATTAGTTCAAAATTTCATTTTAATATTGCCATAATTACTTACTTTTCTTTAGCAATCATAACTCAAATTCTTCATTACACTATCGACAAAAAAAGAGCATCACAAACTTATTTGAAACCGTTTCGCGTCATTGCCGGAAATATACCCGTCAATAGCATCGGCATTACTGATAGTCAGGATATTATTGGAATGATTAAATTGGCAAAATTATTGTTTTCGTCGTCTGATTTACTTTCGTATACAAATTATATCTCTGGCTTCTTAATATCTTTTATTCCATTCATAAATAAAATTCCACTCATTAAACTCATAACAATCGCATTGCCATGGAGTGTCCACTTTGCTCTTTGCTCCAATTTCGCCACATTTTTCCTCACCTGGCAATTATTCTATCTTTACATTCTATGTTATTATTTGCGAATTAAATTTCGAAATCTAATGAATTTAATGAAATACGAGATAAATCTAAAGCGTATTTTTAATGATTTTTGGATAATTTTGAATAAATTTAACTCACTTTGCAATGAAATTAATGACTATAATCAAAGTTTTTGGTCAATTTATTTGTTTCTATTTCTAACACTTTTCATCACTGGAATCAATGTCGAAATATATCACATATTTTATGGAAAATTGTCTGTTTCGCTTAAACTTGTATTCGCTTATACTTTAATAGTATTGATCTTAATTCTATTATTCTTTATTAACACTGCATCTTCTATTGCCTTTGAAGCTCACAAGTCGTATAAAGTTTTAAATAGTTTTTATTTAGTCAGTGTTAAGAATAAACGCGTTACTAATCAGAAAATAAAGGTTTGAGGATATTTATGTATTTCTTTGATTTAAATTTTTAATAATATTATAGCTGCAATATTTGATTGAAAGAATGGGTAAAAGAAATATAGGATTCTATTGCGGAAAACTCTTTCTAATCAATTATTTCAACACATATCAGGTGAAAACACATTAATGCATCAATAAAATTATAAAATTCATGCTTGTTAAGCACATCGGTTGTGATTTTTATTTATAATTTTATTTTATGATTTTTTAGATAATCTCTTTTATTGGATTATACTTTATGAAAATGGCCGAAGTTTCTCGTTCATATAAACTTTGATGCAAGTATTTAGTTATTGTATAAACATAAAAACAATTAATAATCCAATGTATTAAATAATTAATATGCATAAACTTCTTATTCTTTTATTTTAAATAATTGTAACTGGACAGGATAACTAAACGGATAACTAATTACCAGAGTCGAGACTTTTTCGGAAATCCTACTTTTTAATTATTTACTAAAACTTTCGGAATTAAAAATATATGAATTAAATAATTTATTACAAATATATTTAAACTAATTTAAATTCCCGAAAAATCCGAATTAATGGCATTTTTAAAAACATGCGAAAATTTAAGAATTTTCTCCGAAGTTTGCAATTAAGTGAAAATTGTTGTTGAAATTCGATAAGTTTTAAGAGGGGACGTTTAATAATGTTTTTTTTAGAAAAATATCTTAGTTTTATTTTTAATTTTTATTTAACAAATTTTATCAGATAAACGATAAAGAATTCAAAAACAACAATTGAGCAGTTGAATATAAGTTGTTCAAATAATTTTCGGACAGTCTTATGTTTACGATACAAAAAATTAATTCGAATAACTATTAATTTATTAATAAAAACTTTTCCGAAATGTCCGAAAACATCCGAAAAAAGTAGATATTTTGTCCGAATTTCCGACTAAAATTTTAATGTTTTAGTTCCGAAAAAGTCTGGACTCTGCTAATTACTGAACTGGTTGTTGGCAGTTGTGGGCTTTACTGACGTTTTCTAAGTTTTCAACCTTAAGTGTGAATAAATATTTCTTAGGAATGATTACGACAATCTCAACGCTGCTCTAATAATGGTGATAGCGTTATTTTTATGTTTTAGTATTATCATTGTTATTCAAACAAAAATTGAAAAGATTATAATTTGTAGCACAAAATTTAATGTTCGAATAAACTTTTTTATTTACGAACTATCTTCATTGTAACCGCATCTGCATCTGCTCTTAACCGCATCCAAAAATAACCAAAATTAGGTAGGGGTGTCAAAGTGGTTGCAACTCAGATTTGTCTAAATAATATATTTTTAGATTACATAAATCGATTGTATTACGAAAATGTAGGATTTGATCTAAAGTATTTCCCGGCTTGGTTACAAATTTTCGAGTTAGATGTTTTTCGGGTTCTATGGTCATGTCCGAGCTCCTCATCATCTTAGCATATACGCCTATATAAAATAATCCCTTTAAATAAATAAAAATAAAATGTTAATATTTTAAGTATAGAAAAAAAATGCTAGAAATGGGTTAATTAAAAATACAATTATTGCCTAGAATCTCCAGTATCTATAATATTAAAAGCATAAAACGAAATATAGTAAATAGTTTCATAACAAATTTGCGATATAAAGCAGTGATTGACTGGGTTGGAAATGTGTAAAGCATTGTGAATAATTTGATAGTGAACTATGACTGTGTAGTGCAAGTCGAACGTCGTAGGTTAATAACGATAAGTAGTAGTAGTATAGCCGTTATAGGTTACGCGTTAACGCGTGCCATATAGTTAATGCTGAAGACTAGATATATGAAACACTACTTAAGAGGATTGGTACCACCAAAGTATAAGTGTACCACAATTACCTTAAAAGTGAATAACATGTTAAACATAGAAAATATTGCAATAACAAAATACAACTTGAAATAAACACTAAAAACTATATTTAATGTTAACTGTATAAAGAGTTAAAAACAAGTGAATATTAGTCATTGAAATTCAATGACTGTTGAGTTAAATTGAAAGTAATATGAGTAATAATATATTAAGTATTGAAAGTATATGAAGAATTTAATCATTAGAAATTTCTAGTATAATATTAATATTTTATAGTGATGTGACTTCAGTTAATATACATTACATTTCCTACACCGCAGATATGTAGTTCATATATGAAGTACCATATCGATAAGGAGCGCGTTTTGATCTTGTACTTCTTCGTAGTACTGGAGTTGATTCTATTGTAGAGTTGCTAGTATCCCGAATATCATCCGATTCGTAATCTGTTATATCATCAGTAGCATTATCCGTTACGAAATTCTTTTGCCCAAACTGTATCGCCAACTATGAAACTTCTAGATTGTATGACCATGGAACGAATTTGTCGCTGTTGAGCTTGTTCTACGTATGATCGATGATTGTCATAATACGTCCCACTTTGTTCTAAGGTTTCATCCAAAAGTTATTTCCGTTGGTGTTCTTCCAGCCGTTATATTAATCGTTGTACGGTACGTAAAAATAAAGTTGAGTACTGAATATTCCCAGTTTTTAATAAGATCTTAATCCATTCTTATAAAGGAAGAAACGTTCAGTTTTATAAATAGAAGCTGGATGATGCGGTGCTAATAACCTTTGTTTTATAACGCGTCCACTGCAGAATGGCTTAAACTGGCTTGAAAGAATTGCGTTCCTTATTCGCTTACTGTTTGTTCTGGAAGACCAAATCGCTAGAAAATCGAAAGCAGTGAATAAATAACTTGTTAGGAATTAGGCATTGATGTTTAACGCACCAGTTCAATCCATTTTGAACAAGCGTCGAAAATAACCAACCATCTTTATATACATTGGACCGCATAATTCTAAATGTATTCTTTGCCACACCAAGAGTGTACTATTGCTTTTGGAGGAGAAGCTTGTAATTGAGCACTCTGTGAACATGCTTTAGTTATTAACTCAACCGCAGAATCATAGGTGCCAACCAAACATAGCCTCTAGCACAGGACTTCATTCGAACGATAGCAGTATGGCATTCATGTAATGAAGTGAGAATGCGTTTTCGAAAAGATTGGGGAAAAATAAGACGTAGCCAAGTAATAGGCAACCATCGTTAAATGTCAACTTATGCCGATGGTTTTAAAACGGCTTCATGTAATTAATCGGACATTTATTGTAAAGCCTTGCGAACATGCTTTTAATCAACAGGACACGATTCAATTTCTTCGATGAAAGCAATTTTGTTTGAAATGTCAACAAATTTTTAGGTAGACATGGCTCGTCGACAGTAGCTAAAGGGTATCTCGACGAATAATCGCAGTTTGCATGTTGTAGTTTGTCGGCAAGAAATCAAAAAATTTTTAAGACTGTAGAAACGTTAACCAACGATGTAATCTTAAATGGATACAGACATAATGTGTCCTTTAGTACCCATAACCATTAGCAATGGTTTGTAGTCCTTGACTTATTCGAAATTACGACCAAATAAATATTTATGAAATTTCTTTATACCATAAACTATCGCTAACGCTTCCTTTTCTTTTTGTGAGTAATTTCGTTCAGCTTCAGATCACGTTTTTGACGCGCAAGAGAAAGGTTTAACGTCACCATTTTGAAACCGATGACTAAGCACACAAACTATGCAATAACCATCGATGATTGGAAGCGTTAAATCGTAATGAGCCAGAATTGAGTGCGAAGTAAGATATTGTCGTAATTGGTTAAAAGCAATCTCCTGTTTATTAGACCTTTTCCATTTAATGTCTTCTTTGAGTAATTCGCATGAGGACTAGCAATCGTAGACATGTTTTCGAGTAACTTGCAGTTATAATTAATGAGACTCAAAAATCTTTAATATCTTTTGGTTTGGGAGCTTTAAAAAAAGCTGCCAATTTTGATTTAAATGCTGAATACCATAATACAAATCTAAAATTTATTAATTTATTTTTGAAAATAGATTTATAGAGTGCAAAAAATACAATTTAAATTTTAATAAAGATAAAAAATCGATTCGTGTAATTAATTAACGTGTGTGGACGATACTTCATCTACTTTTAATAGCTCAATGATAAATGATATTGATCCAAAATTAAAACAATGTTCAAATTAAATATCAATTTTTAAATTATATAGTCAAGGAACATTCTAGAAAAATTCTAAACAATAATTATCTGAAGTTAGACTTTGTATTTATCTAATTTTTTAGGCAGATATATTGATTTGGGTATGTCCGTCTGTCTATCTGACCGTCTGTATGTCTGTCAGTCTGTATTTCCGTCCGCAATATTATTCTAATTAAGGGATTTTAATCTTTACTTTATTAAAGGGATTTTACGATTTTCTTATTCTAATTCAGGGATTTTTTGTTCAACAAGAGCTAAAATAAGGCATTGAATGGCCTTAAAATGTGTCAAAATACGGCTAAAAAAAGCAAAAAACAGGTTTATTTTGGGAATATAATGTCAAATTCAGCCAAAAATCTAATGGGATTACCCGTTTCAAAAGTAACATTACTGGAAACGATAAAAGTTTTTATGGGTGTTTATTACCACCAGCTCTTTGGCTTTCCTTTAATTCTATATGTAGATAAGCGTCTTTACAATTGATTTTGGAGAAGACTTTTAAAATAGATTTTAATTGGATGGGAAAGTATACCAGTTATTTGAATTAAATTCTAATAAGTGAGTCTAAAATTCCCACATATTCGAGCACTCCTATTTTACATCAACAACGGAACAATAGGTGCTGCCCAATCCGACTTTAAAATCTTAGTAAAAACCCCCAGTTTCTCAAGGCGTTTAAGATCGTGTTCGATCTTTGCCTTAAATGATTATGGAACTGTACATGGTTTGCAAGACGCGGAAATGGCATCATCCCTTAACTAATATGATGCCTTAATATTCTTTTCACATCCCAAACCATTTGACAATAGTTCCGGGTATTGGGCACAGATGGCATTTATTGAAATTGAATTAATTGCTTACAAACCTGAGTTTATATTTTGGATACTAAACTACAATCCAGAGA
Organism: Phthiracarus laevigatus; assembly: GCA_034700185.1. Classification (NCBI taxonomy): domain Eukaryota; kingdom Metazoa; phylum Arthropoda; class Arachnida; order Sarcoptiformes; family Phthiracaridae; genus Phthiracarus; species Phthiracarus laevigatus. The sequence continues at coordinate 5,990 of JAQIXJ010002361.1, read as the reverse complement.
AAATCTTGATAGTTGATCGCGTCTTAACAATGCTGGCGAAAACATTTTACGAACCAATACAATCGAATCATTATCAGTCTCTTGGTTGATTGTAACTTTTGCATTGAATGATCCCAATACAAGAACAAGTTGATGATTATAAGTCCGAAAAACGTTGGATGACTTTGTATTAGCTGGTATATTTATGGATTCCCAATGATTTGTACTAATAAGAGAATACGAAGCTCCAGTGTCTAATTCCATAACAATTCTTATGGAGTTGATAACAGGAATCATTATGGATTAAGGACTAAAACCAATCGATATATGTAAATTTTTTCCGACTTAAACTTTAGTAATAGTATTCGTTGCCTGATAAGACTATCTACTTCGACAAACATTAGCGATGTTTTCCTTCTCTCTACAGTTATTGCAAATATTATTGATTTGCAGACATTTAAGTGCCCAATGATCTTTAATCCAAATCTATGACATGAATTTGTAGACGAACAATCGGTAACGGAGGACTCCAATTTCCTTTACGCTTCGAATTTGAATCGACTTTAAACCTTTCAATCTTCTGAACCAACAATGAAGTTGAAGGAGAATGAAGACTGAATAATCCTTTATCTACGTCTTCTAGTTGACTGGCCAAGTCAATCGCTTTCTCGAAGGTAAGACCAGGTTCGGTTAATAATCGTCGTTTAATTGATTCTTTTCGGGCACCACCAACGAATTGATCCCGAAGAGCAAACGGTTAATAAATACCAAATTTGCATTTAATTGACATCTTCTTTTATTCGGCGATGAAGTCAGCAATGGATTCGCCGTCCTTTTTTCTTCGAGTCGTTCAGCGACTTGTAAAGATTGCGGCTTGTAGTGGTCCTGAAGAATTTTTACCAATTCGTTGAATGTCTTCGAATTCTTCGAAGGCGTACAATGATTGACCACCAAATCCAACATTGATATGCCCAATGCCGCAAGGAATACGTACACCTTTTTATCTTCTTTGATACCAATCGTTTTAAAGATTGTCTTGAATTGAAGAATGTATGTAGAAAATGGAAATCGCTTTGGGTCGAACTCCGATTTTTCCCAGAAAAGCCATATCGAATTAATAGACGAAAATATCTTTTAATAGGCTACTGACTGCGCCAGAAATTTGTAGTGTATTCGACTTGTAATAAAATGTCGAGCGTTGTAAGTTTATGAGTAGTTTAGCCGCTAAAGGTTACGCGGTAACGCGTGCCCTGTAATTTATGCTGAAGACTAGAAATATGAGACACTACTGAAGAGGAGTGGTACCACCTAAGCATAAGTGTATCACAATTACCATAAAAGTGAATTACATGTTAAACATAGGAAATATTGCAATAACAAATTACGACTTGAAATAAGTACTAAAAAGTATTTAATTTTAACTGTATAATGAGTTAAATACAAGTGAATATTAAAGCCATTGAAACATAATGACTGTTGATTTAAATTTATAGTAATATGAGTAATAATACATAAAGTATTGAAAGAATATGTAGAATTTAATCATTTGAAAATTCTAGTATAATATTAATGGTTTATAGTAATGCGACTTCAGTTCACATACACTACAGACTGAAATCATAAAGTTGTGTACTCATTTTCCACTGTTTTAAGTATAATAATGGGTTCTCAGTCGCGGAAACAATTCCAACACAGTCCATCGCTGATATAAACAATAGTTAAATAGACATGGTTATTACATCACAAATAAATACAATTTATATACAAAATATAAAATAATCAATCAATCGTTTCGTAAAAATCGTAATATATCTTAAATAATTACTCGCATTCAATATGTTTCAAACCATTGCTATATTTTTGGCGTTTCAATTCAAAGTATGGTGCAGTATCATTATTATTATTATTATTAATCAGCGAATAATATTTGGGCCTTTGTTTACTATTTTGTGGGGACGGATAGCTAACGGAATAAATAAATACTGTATAATAAATGTGCCTTTAAGTTTTAGAAACTTGCGAAAAAAAACTATAATCAAAAGTAGAAATAATTACAAACCCATTTTTAGCGAAATGAGCGAAGAGTTCAATGACTCATAACGACTCTTCTCGATCCGCATCCGTTAATTTATGGTATTCTGCGCCGAATGGTGCACCGAATACGGGCCATATATCGTCTTAATGACACGCACCCATCCATTTACCGCATAAGAACCGTATCGCTAATTTAGTATTGTAGTGATACTGATACACATACGCATTCTAACGTTCTTAAACAATGTTTTGCCCAAATGAATTGGCGGACATCCGAGATAATAGTCACCGATTGATATTCCAATTGTTCTCCTCTACAGATCATAATCTTCACTATTTGGTGGCATTTCTGTGAAGCAAACTTTTACCACTTCTTCGTCATTAATTGGCGTTTTGAAAAAGTGTGACAAAAGTTTAATTAACTCTTCATAAGAGTGAGTGTAGCTTAGGTTTTGTGGAGAATTTGGATGATTTTTATCATAATTATAATAGAATGGTAAAAGGAATGAACCATCGTCTTCAGTTGTTCCTATTTATACATTTACATCTTTTTTAAAGTCACCCGTTTCTAGCGATCGTTTTGGGGACTTAACAATAAACGAACCATCTATCAATTGATTACTGGACACACAACTATTGTTAATGTTTTCACTTGTTTTAATTCTGCCATTTTAAGAAGACTATCAGTGTCCTTGTTTTTCAGGCATTCAATACTTTTTGGAGTAAATTCATTAACGTCACAAATTCACAATTTATTTTTTTTTTTAGTTAAGCTGTTATATTCTTAAGTGAAATAAATCAGATTTAGATTTTAATGGTTTATGAAGCCTTGCATTATTCTTAAATTTTTAATATACTCAAATATTGCTATAAAAAATTGAAATCCTTTGAATCTTTTAATTCGTTTACTTTATTTTTAATTATTTTTTGTTCTACATTTCATATAAACTTGTTTTACAATGAAAATATAACACTAATAAATTCGATAATTAAGGATTTTCAACGCCCTAATACTCCGTTTACCTAAAAAAAATCACATCACAATACTACAAAAAATTTTCGAACTTTTGAATGAATAGATTTTAGATTATTTCTGTTAAAACTTAGATTAAAATCTCTTTACTTTCACTTTTTATTAACTCACTTTGAATTGACAAAGCTGAGCTTTAAGATAATGTATTTGACAATGTTTATCTATGTGTCTATTCATCTAATGTTAGCCGCATTATATTTATACTGTATAAGGATTTTTTATTTTGTTATCATGGATTTTAAAACTAAGATACTTGTTTGTAGAGGTATCTGTGTACCTATGAAAAAGTAAGCTCTCAATGTAACTGTAATTTTATGTCTCTATCTGCAACATAAATATTCAATGGTAAGAGGAAAAGATATCAACACACGACGACCTTCTATTTATCAAAATAAATTATTGTTGATTTCTATTGAAAACTAAGGTTTGAAATTAACGCTGTTTACGTTTGCCTTTTAATTTACAAATTTTTTTTTGTGTTGCCATTGAAATGTTTTAATTAAACTTGATGTGTAAATATTAATTATTAAAAATAAAATCGATTAAGTAAAGTGACATTGAGTTTATTTTAACTAACATTTTAGGCCAACTTTATTATGAATAAATACATGCCAAATAAATACCTTAATCACAGTAAAAAAAAAAATTAGACAATGATGCAATTTAGTTATCTATTTTGTAAGAGTGTTTAAGACTAACGACTATTTAATTACTTCACACATAACTTATAGCGAATAAGGAAAACATTGTGCAGCAATAAGTTGTTTTCATGAGAAAGTAAAAATGTTAGTGAAATGTTTTTTACAGCTTTGAGTCTCCATTTTTATTTTATTTTAATGTTATTTATGCACAGCAAACCGTTAGCGTAAATATAAAGAGTGGAAAAAATATTGGGATAAAAAGACTGTTGACGGCAATAATGTGAACGTATTTTTAGGCATACCATACACTCAGCCACCAATCGGTGAACTAAGGTTTAAGAAACCATTACCACTTATCCAGCAAATCGAGTCATATGATGCCACAAAATTACCAGATTCATGTATGCAGAATAGCTTATTTCCGTTTTCAGCAAATAACAGTGAAGATTGTTTATATTTAAATGTATGGTCAGCAATCGATATCGATAGCTATGAAATTAACGCATTAAAATCTGTTATGTTTTGGATTCATGGCGGAGGGCTAGTATTGGGTTCTTCCAATCAATTTTTTTATAATGGAAAAATATTGGCGACTAAAGGAGATGTCGTTGCCGTTACAATTAATTATAGGTAGGTTTACTTCTACATTAAGCTTAAGTATTATTAAACTTATTTAGATTTTAATATTGGTTGCTAAAATAATTTTAGCGATTTTTTAGACTAAATTTATTTGGATTTTTATCTTTTGGTACTGAAAACGTACCCGGAAATATTGGTTTTGGGATAAGCCCTTTATTCTTAAATGGGGTATTGATAATATTAGATATTTTTTTGTGGATCACCACAAAACATTACTATATTTGGCGAAAATGCTGGCAGTTAGTATGTTATTATCTCCAATAATATAAAACATGTATCAAAACGCAATTATAATGTCTGGTGCAGTTGTAAGCAGTGAACTAATAAATGAGCCTATTGTGTCAAAAACAAAATGGTTAACTGGAGCTAAACTTATTGGATGTACTGATGATAGCAGTGATAATGAAATGACACCACAAATTATTGATTGCCTACTAAATATCGAATGAATTGCTAAAATATAATAAACATAAAAAAGTGAATGAAGGAATGTTTTGCGGTAAATTTCAGGTAATCGATGGCGAATTTTTAGCTGATTCTCCAAAACGATTGAGAAAAATTGGACAGTTTAAAACCGGTACAAATATTATAATCGGAACAACTGAAGATGAACAATCGTTTCTTTTGCCTTTCAAATTGGATAATATTAAATTTTATAACATAAATCCGAAAAACCTACCTTATTCTGAAGCATATAAGGATTTATTTTAGGTATTGGAAAGTTTTTTAACTCGAATTTCGGTTAACGTCGAAGAAGTGGTAAACTATTATTTCACTGAAATATCACAAAATTACCGAGATTATTATTTAATAAGGAGGACGTTTGTAGATATAGCAATAATCGAATATTATCTCGGATGTCCAACTGTTCATTTTGGGAAAACATTGTTTAAAAATGATATTAAAAACTCTAATTTATACCTATTGATATAATAATAGTCGTAGCGAAGTAAAATCAATCAAACTATTGTTTATATTCTTTATTATATACTGCAGTATTTATATAAATTTGAAAAGTTTTATCATTAGGGCCTTGAAAATTGTTAATTAACGATTCAAATTTTCTACAGAATTACTTAATTCGAGCTATAAATTCCTTTATACTAATCATTGTAGATCTTTAATCCACTTTAAAATTTTTAACGATTCTAACGAATCTAACGATTTTAAATATATCTAACAATTTCAAGGAATTTATCCTAAAATGTACTAAAATTTTTATAAATTAATAAAATGGTAAAAAAATATTCTCATTTAAAATTTTCTAAACGATTATTGGGTTATTTACTTAGAATAAGTGAATTCTGAAAATCATAAATATCACAAACATTAGTTTCTGTATCTATAGATTTAAAGTAATTTTTATGATAAAAGTAAGGTTTTCAATGAAATGTTTTAGGGTTTAAATAACTATAAATCTTTTTTAAATTAATTTATTATGTAAAATATTTAACGAATTTTTCTTACGAATTTGGAGTTTTTTCTAACGATTAACAAAATATTCAACACTAGTTTTTTTAACGATTTTCAAGGCCCTATTTATCAAAAAATAGAGTTAAACGGTTTCGGTTTATTGACAGACTACTTTATAGAATATCCAAAGATTTATTCCATACTGAACTTTACGGTTTTTTTATCTTTTTTTCATGTTTTTTGAGTCAATC
>JAQIXJ010002360.1:0-16127 GCA_034700185.1 Phthiracarus laevigatus | reverse complement strand
TCATAATTAAATGTACTGTCAATTATTACGATAAAGTACTATATCCACGTGTAATTGTTTGTAGCAACCATTATATGGCAACCAATCATTAATTCAATGCTACCTGGAATTATGTAATTATATTGTCTCATCACAAATACTAGAGATCAGACAATTTGGGATACAATCACTACATTTTATATATATTTGTCCACAAAAATGAGAACATTTTATTTTTTTAAAATCTTTGTTTTTAAATTAATTTGAACAAAAAACTTAATATTATGCTTCGAACAATGTTATCATTTTTTTGCTTTTATGCAAAAATTTTAAAAATATTATGTTAAATTTTTAATTGGAGTTTATATTCATTAATATTGAAAATATTTTATTATCGTTATTTTTCATTATTTATCGGGATTTTCCCGGTTTTGCTCGTTTTGGAAAAAAGTCCCGGATTTGTATATTATTTCAAAAAAGTTCCATTTTCACTATATTTAACGAGTAATTTTTAAATAAAGAACAAAAACCTTCTTTAAGAGTAACTATATTGGATCTAAAGTAGGATCTAAAATACGGCGTTAATTTTTATATTTCTGGGAAAATAGTTTCAAAAGTATCCCATTTCTAATATTAAACGTTTACTTAAAATATAACTTTACAAGTTTTCGTTAGCTTACTTCTCCTTAATAATTCTTACGTGTGCGATAAGTAAAAATATATTTTAAAAATGTTTTATAATATTCAGTTTAGCTCTTTTTTTATAAATTTTTATTTTTCGAACCCAATAAAAATAATTTTAGTTCCCGAATCCCATTCCCGATTTTGGTATATTTTTTGTTCCCGGTTCCCGACCGTTTTGATCAGTTTATAGTCTCTGAAATCTCTATCCCTGCTAATAACTTTACTCGTTGTCTACCTAAAATTAATGTAAATGAGTCCCGAGGCATGGTTCAAGTCCCAGCCATAAAGACCTGGCCCTGGTCCAAGTCCTTAAAAAACTTAAGGTTCAGGTAGCAAAATGGTTTGTGAGTCTCAGGTTCAAGCCCGGGTTTTCATTAGGTCCTCAAGGGCTTGTGCATCTATACTTACAGTACATCTGACACGAACCTCAGCATTGAGACACTCTTTTTGTAATTAAGCTAAATTACACAATAATTGCTCAATTTATAGCAGTAACTAATCGTCATATGTGTCCATAAATGTGTTTTAGTAAAGTTAGAATGTTTTGCGGCAAAATAGGGACTACATAACCGAATCAAATAAGAGAATTTTTCGCAACTTAACCACAGAGGAATTATAGAAGAAAACATTGCACATTTAGTAAATGTTGCATTAAGTAGTGTTAACATTTATATTTCGATTCTTTTAAGCAAAAATTCGAATACTTTGAAATATATCATAACTGAAACAGTTTATTTAGTTATTTATTTAACAAAATATAATAATAGATGGGTATTTAATTATTTATTGTTAAACTAGAAATTGCTAGTCACTTGTTTCCTTTCAATAAAATACTTTATACCATTTACCAGTTACTATTTCAACATAATACTGATTAAGATTTACCCGTAAATGATTAAGACTATATTTAATCGTTCACAAGCCCTGCTATTATTCCTAGTTTCTCTCTACGTATACTTCAGTTTAATTTCGATAATATCACAAATATATTCTGATGGCTTATAAAAAATAGTGAAATTTCATAATAGATCTTTTTATTCAATTTGCTCGTACATTATCTTGTTTCATACATAAAAACTTTTCAATACAATTGCCAACAAAAAGCATCGCAAACAACAACACAAACATTTCCAATATATTTAATATAACAACATTACTATTAATAAAAGAACGTTAATATCTTGTAACAAATTTATGAGACCACTAATTATTGGCAATTGTATACATTACTAAAATCAATAATTATAATCAATTATCTGTGCAGTACATATCTCTCACATAAATTGGTCATTTATCATATTATAAGCTGAGATTTGCATAATAAATTTATATTCAAAGGAATGAATCTTCATAACGTCGGATGTTTGACTTCTCAGCAGTTATACTGTTTATTCCAAGTTCAATGTGTAAATTATTTTCGTTTGTCAAACATTTCAATATTTAGTAGATTTTCAATATGTTTGTCGCTAATATTAAAATCAATAACACCTAAAATCTTCGTTGAATTTGCATTGCCTCATGTTTTTCAATGTCGGATTTCGAAGTTAACAAATTTTAATAATCATATGGTTATATTGTAATTAAAGTCACTGTTTTAGTTGAAAACATAAGGCAAATATAAATGAAGTTGAAAACACTTTCATGACTCAAAATGTTCATCACAAATATAGTTATAAACCGTTGGGAAGAACGCAGTCATTGTTAAGTCATGGCTCACAATACTAATAAAATTAATATCAATATCTCTCAAGTTATTAATAAAAAATAGTTTCTCGCAGTAAAGCTGAAAAATATATAACAGAGTGATAACCGAAAAAAGTAATAGTCGAAAACTTTGCCCAAAACAGGCCAAAGTGATGCTTCATTTTTTGTTATGCACTCAATTTTAAGTATAATGAAAGGGCACTTTTGTGTCGCTAATAATAGTATTCGTTTAGATCTTCTTTTAAACAAAACAAATGCGAAAATGATATAAATTGATGAGAATTTTAAAAAACTTTGCTAAGTTTATATGAAATGAAATTATTTTTTTAATTGTTTTTTTCATACATAATTTGTTTAATAAAAATTTTCAGTGGCACTCAATTATTGACTTAACTTCGATAATTTACTTCATTAGTGGATTGATAACTATCTTGATAATCATTTCTGGCGTTTTCCCAAGCTATTAACAAACATTAAACAATTTTAAATAATTACGAAATTAAATCATTATTAGTCGTATTATGTATTTCAATACTTTGTAAAAATTTTGTTTAAACTAATAGCTGCGATAGCAGAGCGAAAAAATAATGAATAAATGAGAATGAAAATATAAATACCTCTCTTAATAAAACTAATAATATGTTCATAATTAAAGCTCTTCTTATCAACATCTATATATGACATATGAATATCGTTGAGTTTAAGATTACTTATTCGATGTTCATCAGATTCAGGACTAGGTTTCACATGACTCGCAGCCTATAAGTAAAATGATTTTAAAGTTAAACAATTGAACATAAAAAAAGCGAAACTAAAGACAAAATTGATTTAAAAATACCATATCATTGTATAAATTGTCATTAAACACGTTTTCTGGTTCGCTATTCAAACAGTCAACTGGTGTTTGCTGAGGTATACTTAAATCTTCAAAAAAGCCGAACGTAACGGAACCGATATCGTTTTGTTGAACTGATTCCAAATAGTCGCACATAATAACTGGAGGAACAGCACTTAGTTTGACAGATTTAAGCGATTCTGCGATATCGTTATCTTTCGATTCACTTAATAGGTACTCATTTTGAGGAATTGGAGTATTTGTTGATGATGTCGGAGCACTATAACAGTCAAAATCGTTAGTTTCGGGAATAAGAGCTGGCGGCGGGGAAACAAGTGCTTCCACTATTTTCGAGTTACTAATTTCATTAAAAGCCGGCATTAAATCAGCCACGGGTGTCAGCGATGTGTCGAGTTCGGGAAATTCTTCATAGTGGCCCGAAGTATTCACCGAAAGCGGTGCAATTAAAGTGTTATGAGATTTTAAATATGAATTCATTCCGAAATGAAATGATTTAGCGATGTCTGCATACGAAGCTTTTGGAGTGGAATCGATAGACGACGGATTGGTTCGAGAATGCTGTGTATTACGAGTTGAGTTTGCGTTATCATTTCCAGCGGGCATTGAGTGCGATGATAACTCTCCGTCTGAATTGTATGACGTTTGTTCCGATTGACACACAGAACTGGTCGACTTTCGACGCATTACGTCCTGCTTATGTTTACAGTCAAAACTATATTCGCGTTCACTTTCGTATCCACGCGCAAACATGCCATTACCCGAAAAAGTAGACGATGGCGGTGTGATTGAAGTTGAAGATTGCACCGAAGCTATTGGCGAACAATGGTTACCATAAATATCGACGCGACGAGCTTTACGTCTTTTAAAGTGTTTGGTTTTGGGCACAACAAATCCAATATCTCTATCGTTAGGCATTTCGCCATCCGATGCCGCGTATTGATGCTCATCAACGATAGCGTTACTTCGCAATGAATATGCTGTCATATTTGATAAATGAAATGATTCCGTATTTCCAACTAACGGTAAGTTATCTAAATTGTCGCGAGTAATACTTGCAAATTGTTTAACGCGTGAACTAGAATTTAATAGACTAGTATTTTCATCTATGTTTGGATCAGTGTTTTGAGCAATTTCCGAGTGTTTATTGTTATTTGAGTCATCACTACTACACGATGATGTGGACGTCGATAACGGAATGTTAGAAACGTTTTTATTTAAATCAGAGCCGCACGCGTTTCGATTAGGAGATGTATTGTTGGCATTCTTTCGTTTATTGAGTGCATAATTATTGTTCATCACATTCGCTCGCTCTTTCTTTTTGCCAGAACCAGTCTCTTTACTGCCGCTAACATTTGAATTCAATAACAATGAACTATTATTCTTATTAATATCAGGCGACGATGTTTGCTTGATTTGCTCGTTTCCACCAGAATTCACGTATGAAGTTAAGAATTCAATGTCCTTATAACCGATATGTCCTTCGATATGCTCAGCTAATATTTTCGTGGGCTCCAACTTTTTCTTCTTTTTGTCGCGTACATTAGTCGGACTGAAAGTTTGAGTTACAGGTTTATAAAACATAATTTTTTTATCATATGTGCAATTTGTACTTAAAATCAAAACAAAAATAAAAAACGAATCAAATATCTAAACTAATTATTACTTAAGTGTTTATTTAATTATTATTAACACTACTGATGATGTTTAATAATAAAATTTCTAATCAAATTTTGCATAAATTTAATTACTTATCAGATACTCTCATATTTTGTTTTTTTTATTTTTTAAAATGTATTTTCCATAATTCAAAAATAAGCTTCTATTTAAACCCTAGTTGTATACAGTATATGGCAATCACACTCAATATTATTTACGTATTGGACTATTTATTAACCAGTTTTACACAAAGAAAATTTAAATAAATTTAACGAAAAAATAAACGTTAGACATAAATTTCATTGAATTTACAATAATTATTCTAATAATGAATTAATTTTAGTTAAATCACTAAACAAATGTTTTTAACGATAAATCTATAAATAGCGTTATCTATTCAATTGCAAACACTAGACTACATTCTTGAAAACAGTTATTGTTGTCGTAATAGAAGCATGAACTTTCAAATATATTAGTTTAAATTTCATACTATATAAACCGAAAATGAGTTAAAACCAAAATTAACTAAGGATTCAATTTTGATTTACTTATCGCGTAATTTTTTTTAATTGATATTTTTCTAAAAAATTCTTAAGGTAAATGAAAATAGGAAATCCTTACATTCTATACATATAAATAATGTGCAAAACTATTGAAAATATCAGATATGATAAAAACTAATAAATTAGGGTTTAAATAACTATTAAAGCAAAAACGCAACTTATTCACCAAACAAGTAAATGTCTATTAAATCTAAATTTCCACACAAGTAATAATTTATTTGCTCAAAAGCTACCCAATAATAGATAATTATTGATGACATCATTAACTGATAATACGGTACACATTTTCAGCATTTTAACAAACTGCACATATATTTTAAAGACTAAATAGGCATAAAAGTGAACAAATGATACATACGCTGATAGATCCTGCTGTTTGTATGAATTTGGCGATATCTGCTGGAAATTGGCTAAATCTAAAAGCCAAAAAATTTGACCTATCAATAGTTGCCATAAATTTATCTAATGCACACTTAACTAGTGGTCGAGCAAATCGAGCTTTTAAAAGCTCGTGCGAGCATTACATGTTAATTACCACTTTCAAAATCAAACAATACTTCACAATATATAACATTTGTTTAAAAGCGAATATTAGTAATGTATGCTCGAATAATAAATGGCAGAATATTAGACATATTAGATGTAATACTATTTATTTTCAAACAAAATAAATTAGTATTTAAATGGTTGGCTATCATCTCTATGCTGTGCATTACTAAATTAACTTACATGATATTGATTAGCAAAGTCTTAATGTTAAAAATCTAACATAGAATAGAATATAAAATCGAGCTTTCAATTAGTTTGGAATTCGCAGGCACAGGCGTTGAGGCAATAAAAGCTCGATCGGACCACTACTACACTAAACTACAACGTAGTTATAAATGGCAGCCAAACTTACCCGAATCCGTATATGGAATTGAAGATGTCGTGTCGCTATAACTTCGATTCACATCCATTCCTGTTAAAAACAATACTATTAAAACAAACATGTATTGATGTGGATAATTGATTGGAACAAACCTGGATAAGTTTGCAACGACTTATTACATTCGGATGCATCATATTCTGTGTTGTTATGATTCACGATTCGCTCCGCAATACCGGTTTTAATAGCGTTTTTCGAATTTGTGGCATTAGTGAGTCCCAAATCAATAAATGAGTCGACATTATTGTAAGACTTATTATTGTTATGCATTTTATAAGCGTATGAATCACTATCAAAACAATCATTATTTTGCTTTTCACTTGAATATTCAATTATGTTTGCTTTTTTGCGCAAATCCTTCATTTCGATAAACTCACTATCAATAGAATAATGATGTTCTGGTGCCGTATTGCACACGTTTGAAGAGTTATCACAATCCATATTATGGTTATTATCAGTTTCGTGTTCGGCGTGAATCGATTGAGTGGCGTAACACTCTTCATAATTAAGACTAGAAATCGGTGATTCCGTTAAAGATGATGCGTTCAACAACACCTCCGATTCGAAATCACAATTGTTTGAGTCATTAGCACACACAGCAGTAGTTACTGATGAGGTGGATATGTAAGAAGATGGACGTGCTTTGCTATTACGTGAACGTATACGAACTCCATTATTACTAGCATTTCGTACTCCATTATTAGTTGAATTTGTTTGATCAGTCATCTCATTATTATTATCTTTAGTAGTATTATTACTATTTATATTATTAGAAGCAGAAGCAGTGGCAGAAGCGGTTGTAGTCGTAGTGTTGGTAGTATTGGTACAAAAGTGTTGAGAGCCAGAAGGCATAGTGAATGAATTGGCACGACTGGCTTTGTTCAGCCGTTTACCGTTACGCGTTGCACCGATTGATCGCATCGGATATGAATCGAATTCTGTGTTTGTACTTAACAAGTCTTGGAGTGATTGAGAAGAGAGCACTTTCTTATCCTTTCCACTATTCTTCTCTCTAACAAATTCTGCGTCTTTACTGCCGGTTCTGTGCAAATAACGTGATTTTCGTCCACTACTTCGACATGATATGGTCGACGATTTACAGAACGCTGATATCACCAAATCTGGTTCGTCTTTTGACGCATTCTCCGCATTAAGACGTCTCACTAATGGACACTTCTCGCTATCGGGCAAACTATGATCAGTTAGTTGTTCTAAAACATCACGCAATTGTTCTTCAGATAAGTCCGACACTGCTTTGTCGGCAGCCAAATGACTATTGTCAACCTATTTAGTATTAGATAGGAATATATGAGTTAAATGTGCGAACATTTAACAGGAAAAGCTCACTAACTAATTGTAAATGAAACAAATGGCGAAATCTAAATAAATAATGAGTGTTCAACTTTCCCCATATTCACACGTTTTCACTATACTTATCGCAGAGACAGAGACAGTCGACACACACTCACACTCACTCATAACTAGCACTAACATTCACTATACCACTACTACTATGACTATTTTTTATCAATTAATAGATAATCCGATGTTTCCTTAAAAGTTGAAATCAATTTCAGATATATATTCGATTGACTATTTTTTACAGTAATAGTACATCGAAAATGAATTGGCATTCATATTGGGATTGCGAACCTCCCCTTCCAGTCAATACACATAGCGTTTTTCTAGAGTCAAGGCTTTTAATAATACATGCTTTCACAATCATTTGCATATATCGCTATAAAGTACCTCGAAAATAACACTATTATTTCTATTTCGACAAACATTTTACTAAAAGTGTTTCTCGAAACAATAGATTGAAGACTATAAAGAATAGCTTAGTTTACACTTACGTTTTTCATAATAGACTTAACTTATTATTAACAATTTAGTTTTAACAATTGCTAAAACCATTTAAGTAATGACGTATTAGTTTGAATAGATATATATATCGTATAATGTATAGTAGAAACTAATATTAATTAACAATACAATACAATAATAATATTTCATTAAACTTACATCATTTTGTTTAGTACTACTTATCATTTCAAATTGATTAGAATCAAATGAATGACCATTTTCAGTATTCAGAGTTGTGTTGATATCATTAGTCTTAGAGAATGTATGCGAGTCATCATCATTAGCAGTCGTATTCGGTTGTGTGTTATTTAGTTGAGTGCTGTAATTGCCGTCCCATTCACTCACTGTTTGGTAAACTTCCATCTTTAATAAACACTCCCATCGATCACGAGCTCCTCATTGGTTGATGTCTCCTTCAATCCTATAATACTATTTTCAGTCTAACGCCAACTATAAATCAAATATTAGTCAAATTATGACAAAACTGATAATTTCAGATAAATGTGATTTTTTGGAAAATAAACCAATTTTGTTTGTTCTCGGTGTTGATTTTGTTTTAACAAAACGGTATGACTATAGCTTAATGATTAGTCTTTAACAATAAAAAACTTTATTAAAATATCATAGTATAAATTGCGACAACAAATTTAGAAAAGACTTTTTATTGTTAAAGACTAATAGTACACTTTTGCAGACTATTGACGCCTAATGCATATAAAAAACCAAAAACTTTGATTTACCACTTGATCGGAAAGACTATGACTGCGAGCAAATATTTTATGAGTTTGTTCTAAATATTAATTATTCTTAAACATTTCTAATCTATTTAAACAGTCTATTAATTTTTTTAGCTCACTTTGTATAGTCTAAAGAGAGCTTATGGGTTTGAGTATGTTCGTCCGTTTATCCGTCCGTCTGTACTCCTGTCCGCAGTCTTAGGTTAAATAAAGAATTTCTCAGATTTCTTATGCTAATAAAAAGATTTTTCATTTTGCAGTCTATGCATACTTATACTTATTTGTTATACTCAGATCGTTCTTATTTAATCTTTGAACTTCACTTTTTCAAATTTTTCTTTTGTTAAATGTGGAGATTTAGAAAATGCTAAAGTTTATAACAATTAATTTATACTCGCAATAATACTGGCAATAAAAAACCTGGATTTATCCAAAAATGATTAAAAGCTTAATTGTGCAATTAGCACGTATTTTATAATAGATATTTTCGAAACTTTAATCCCTTTATTAAAGTAAGAAACTTGTTAAATCCCTTTATAAGAGTAAGATAAAATCTCTTTATTAACATAAGTGTGCACAGACGGACAGACTAATCAAATCCATATATCTGAATAATTTGCAGTCAAATAAAAATGTCATAAAAGACATGAAATAGAAAACTTTAAATAATTGCAAAAAATAGGTTAATTAAAATAAAATAAGATAAGGGTTTCTAATTGTCCGCTGCTTAGATTTGGCAAAGGTGTTTATTTTCGGATTCCTTATATACATTGGAGTCAGATATGTTGGTTTCGATATAAAATTTTGCCAGGTTATGCCAAAAACTCGAATTTTTGACTTAGATGTTTTTCGGGTTCTATGGGTAATTCTATGCCTCTAATCTCAATTGAAGTGTATCAATGGATAGATAATGATAATATTTATTCGATAATTGCATATACTCAAACCACATACCACATTAAAAATTCCTTCAGCGAGATAAAAAATAAAATGCAAAATATACGTACCATTAATTTCTAGAGATATGTTCATTAAAATAAACACTACAATCAGAAATTTTAAATTAAAATAATCCTTCCGAAGCACCGGCTGAAACCTAGTTTATTTCGAATATGTTTAAAGTTCATTGTAAATATTTTTGCAGATTTAATTAGTTTTTAGTATAATAATAATAATAATAGCATAAGAATATTTCAATTTATAAGATTTTGTTGTCAATGAATCAGAAAGATTTCAATTAAAATAAAATGATTCATTTGCTGTTATAATCTTTTATCAAAAATTCCAAAATAATCTTAATAATATTCTCTAAATAAATTAAATTCTAATGAATAAAAATTATTTATCTGCATAACTAGTAAAGGATTAGCTTCAATGTTTGAAAATGGGATTTACTCATTTTAGAACAAACAATCTATTCATTATTATTTGATAAAATGTTTTGATCTATTATTTTTAGTTTATCTCTCACTCAAAAAATAGCAACAAATGGTTCACACATTGATCTACCTGTTCGTCTAACACTAAAGTTTTTATTTGAATAAAACAAGTATGGGTTTGCTAAATGCAGTCATTATTAATACGTTTTAGCAAAAAACGAACTCAAATCAAGTTTTCTATAAAAAATCTTTATGTAAATAAAAATATTATTTGAGTTGCAGAACTGTGAAATTGTGTCGATTATAAAATGCATAACAAAAAATTATTTACTCGTAGATTGTTTGCACGAAGAAAGTAGATATCAGATGCATTTTGTAAGTAATGTTTGTAGAAATATATTTTCTTGTCTCTGATTTGATTTATTTGCTCAGAAGAAGTCAACGCACACATGATTAACAGTTTGCGACAACTATTTTCTTGTTGATTTGATTTTACAGGAAAATAAAAAGTGTTCGAAATACGATGCTATAATCTATAATATAAGAAATCAATAAGAAGTCAATGTGAAAATTAGTTCGGATTTGGTTTCCCTTGAAAAAATAATGAGCTGAAAAATTTGTAGCTAAATTGTAAACAAATCTAGTTTTTATTTAGTCTATGAAGTTAAAGTTAATAAAATAGTACATCAATTTTTCACTTAAATTCGGCCCAAATTTACTTATATATTTATTAAATAAAATTCTTCATATTTCTAGACATGTAAAGATAGAAAGAAAAGAACGAAATAGAAAACCCTAAATATATTGTTTAGCATAAGTTTTGGTTGACATCCGCCGATATGATTATAATGCTAGTAATACACTGCGGACAACTCGAACTCGAGCAGATGTAACGAAACATATAAATAACCGCTATCTTCTTGTTCATTGTCTGAGGAAATTATTTTTAGGAAACTCATTCTAATTATAAGAAAATTAGTGTAATTCTTAGCGGAGTAAATAAAAAAATCATTTGATGCTAAATGTGGTCATAAATGATGTTTGATTACCCATTCTTGTTGATAAATTATGTTAAGTGTGTAAAATATAAATTAAACGAATAAATAAATATTGAAAATTATGATGTGATCAAAATATTATATTATATTTATTTCACTTTTGTGAGCTAAGAGATTACATATCACATACTACATAGTTTCAAGACTACTCAAATTAAAAACTTATTGATGTACATTTTTAATTTATTTAAACAGACAATTATTCTTCTAAATCTTCAAATCTTTAAATCTTCAAACTTCATTTTTTCAATTTTATTTCTGACTTTTATATAAATATTTATTATAAATATTCTGCTTAAATAATATCAATAATTCTATTTAATCATCATTATTATTAGTTGTCAAAAGAAAACAAATCGTTTTGGTGGATACTATTGAGACTATTGAGGCATATATTTTACTGTTACAGTAGACAATCAATAATAATAACACATAAGTTAACACAACAAATTTAATCAATATTTAGTTAAAGACTTATATCAAAAGATGGCAGAAATGTATGTAAAGTTTACAAGCTTTAGTGCAATACTGTTTATGTTTATATGACATTTTACTTGAAACCTAACAAAAAGTCGTTAAATTAATATATGTGATTTTAATTATTTGTTTATTGTAATAAAACATTTGCTTAATATTGAATTTAATACCAATAATTAACACATGGTTTAAACATTTAATTATTAAATAAAACTATATGTGAATTGTATGTAAGATATAGTTTTGATAGATCTGGTGATGATTTACAAACACTAATTCATTTGTGAAATATTTGGTATAATTATTGCATCAAATATGTGTTCAAAAATAAAATATTGTAATAGAAATAGTTTTGATAGGTTTGGTGATGATTTGTGTGAATTAATATTAAGTTATTTATCAATCAGTGATTGTTTTCGATTGCAATGCGTTAACAAACAATTCAATCATTTAATATTTAATAAACAAACGAATATTACAATAACTAAAAAGTCAATATATTATAAAAATCCATCGAAATTAAATTTACTACGAATTGGCGAAATTATTTGTACTCATGAAATCGATAATCAATTGTTAAATTATGTGCTGAATAAATGCGTGAATATTAATAGTCTTAAAATTTATGGCTTTATGAATTTAACTGATGATAAAATTAATATTTTAAGCAATTCGTGTCAATATTTAAAACATGTTGAATTATTTAATACTATAGTTTCGCGTATATCACTTAATTGTTGGGAACAAATGGTTCAGAATAGCATGAAATATCTCGAATCATTTACACTTTATTATGATTGCTATATTTGTGATGAAAACCATTTCAAATTAAGTAAAATATTGCTCAGGTTTGCATCTAAACTTAAATTAATAAATTATGGTTTCATTGAAAATACAAATTTATTTCGGCGGTATTTTGGACCGAATGAGTTTTATAAACCAAATTTATTGAATAATATTGTTTCGGTAAAAAATTACATTATTAGTGATGAAAGTTTTATAGTATTTGCTGATTATTTTAAGAATCGATTAAAGTCATTCCATTTTTATATTGACTACAAAGTAGACATCTCTGTAATCAAATGTTTGTCATATTTCAAAAACCTAGAGTATCTTAAATACCATTTTCGGTTTGATGATTACAATGTCTCTAAAGACATATTAACAATGATTGATTTTAAACGCACGAAATTAAAAGTCTTAGACTGCGGAAATAATGTACCACATTATGAGCTAATTGGCCATAGATTTAAGTGTCTTCGAAAGTTAATTATTAGAGAAAGAGATGAAATTTTTGAAAATATTGAACTACTTAAAAACTGCATTCATTTAACGGATTTGATATTTGTTCAGTCTGTTATCGATGAAAGTAATTTTAAAAATATTCATATGTTTTTGCCACAACTGAAGTCTATCTATATTATGTCAACTAAAATATTTGGAAACGAAGAAAATGTCAATAATTTCATTAGACATATAGTAAAATTGCCAAATTTGTATTATTTGGACATTGGTTCATACAAAGCGTATCCAACACCAGCAGTATCTTCGATTACAACTGAACACGTTATATCTTTTATCGACAAATGTTTAAGTATTAGGAAAATTTATATTCACGATGATATCGATAAAATTAAAATTCAGGATTTTATTATCGATAATAATAGAAAAATAGACATTAAAAGTGATTTATAGCAAAAGCTGATAAAAATGTTAACCACGTTAATTAATTTGGATATTTTATATTGTCAACAACTGTTCGCGAGCGACGGTTTGGTTACACATTGATTCACTGTTTAGAATCGTATTATGAAACTATTTTCTTAAAACTAATAATTTATGCAATAATTACATATAATAAATTAATTTTGAAGACGATTATAAGATTTTTGTTGTATTATTTATAAGTTTGTTGATAAATATAACGAAACGGAGAACTTTTTAGAATTTAGTGTATATTCGGGATAATTTTATTAATTTTGCAAGATCTGGAAAAACAGGGGAAAATAACATCTTTTAATTAATTATATTTAATAGAAGTTAACATATAAATCATCCGAATATAAGATCTTAGATAAAACGTGATTTTCCTAGAAAATACTTTCACTGGCTTTAACTCATTTTTGTAGTAAACTTTAAATATTTATGTTTTACTTCTTTAAATAAAATTTTAGCAAAAGTGTTATGTGTATGAAAAGATGTCTTATGACTTGAACCTTAAAAATCGTTAGAAAAAAGGTGCAAAATTGTTTATTAATCATTAGAAATAAATTTCAAATCGTTAGAAAAAATCTATTGATTTGAGTTCAGAATGTTTCCAAAAGTTTAGGTCTAGCAAAAACTCAACTGATTTAAAAGAATTTTTTTAGGCTTTATGCGTAAAACTTTCAAAAAAAATTCTTCAATTATTTTCCCATTGCAACCTTGAAAACATGACCCAACTCTAAACTTATTGGATTTAGCTACAATTTTTTGGTATTCTAACGCGAAGTTTTAAAAAAGGCGAATTGACAATGTCTGTCTGTCCGTCCGTCTGTATGTGCGCAGTCTTATTCTAATTAAGGGATTTCACCTATTTCTTATGTTAATAAAGGGATTTGAGATCTTGAAAACTAATTAATTTATCACACTAGTTTGCATTAACCTAAGAATAAATGAGCTATCTATGAATGTGTCGTTCTTGTTATAACATGCATTCATTGGAAATAAGTAAAATCGTTAGGTATTTTTATGATCGTTAGAAATTTTTAAAATCGTAAGACTCGTTAATTAAAATTAACATTTTTTGCATTATTTAAGTTATATAACAACTTTAGAATAGCTACGAATAAGTTTTTCAATTGTTTTAACAAATCGTTAATTGACCATTTTCTAGGCCTTAATAATGACTAAACTAATAAAATAATTTTATTTTTCATAACGAAATTTTGGATAACACAGCTCAAAGGTGCAATACTTTTGCATTCCATTACTATTTTTAAAATGTTTATTTATGTACTTAATCCTTTAAAAATTCCTTTAACTTATGTTGTTAGAGATCTTCACTCTATATGTTTTAATTTATATTTTTATTCTTATGCAGAATTAACAGTTATAATGCAGAACGCTATAAATTTTAATTTTAATATAAAGTGCCAAAATAATAGATTTTTATTTTCAAGATAAAGCCGGTAAATTAAAAATGTTTTATCTAATTAGGATGCAAGCATATTTATGAAACGATTACGAGTTTAGAGGAACTTATTTAACGCTAAATGTTATGTTTCACTTTTGCATGTTTCGGATCTCAAAAATGATCCAATGGTTTATTAATGCAGAGAAATTGGTTGTACTTTAGTTAAATGTCATTACCGTTAATTAAAATTTCCAACGGTTCGTTTAAGTTCTGACAATCGAATCTGTAATATATTTGTATTAACGCCGACTTACTGTAAATAAAAAGCTAACAATATTTTATACAATAAATAGCGTACCCATGAGAAAAATACGGTCTAGAAATGTTTGTTTAATGAAATAAACAGCCAAATATGTTAAGGAACCTCAAAGCCTTATCTATTTTTAGATGAAAATCAACAAAAGCTAAAAGGATTTTTACAAACTGGATTTGATTTAAGGGATTAAAGATATTTTAACGTAAATAATTGCGAAAATACTGTATGTTTACCGTGATTTCATTTTCAATTACTAACTCATATCATGCTTCTAAGTGTGTACAGTACTCGGGTATCATTAGGAATCGGAAATTTTCGTTTAAACAAACCCGAAATACGAGTGAATCACCCAAAATGATAATAAATACAAATAATCGATTAACCAAATTAAAGTGAGGTCAATGGGTTATTGAAACAATAGTAACTAACCGTAAGTATAGAATTCCTTAATACTCTAAACTTTGAACACTTTCATTCTGTTCTTAGAAAATAGAGTTTATTTTCTTTCTTAGAAAATAGAGTTTATTTTCTTCTCACTTATCGTCAGACCATTGCTTTGTGAAAATTCAATTCAATAGTAAAGATAGTTTTGTTAGGTTTCTTAGCTATCGAGAAATATTTACAAAATCTAGTGTAATTGAACTAATAAATTATATTATATTTAATTACTGATTTTAATATTTAAAAATAAAGAAATGTTTTTAAAAAATAAGTTTATTAAAGATAGTTTTGATCGATTTGGTGATGATTTGTGTGAATTAATATTAAGTTATGTTTCAATCAGTGATTGTTTACGATTGCAATGCGTTAAC
>JAQIXJ010002359.1:0-16134 GCA_034700185.1 Phthiracarus laevigatus | reverse complement strand
CTTTAAATAGATTCTATTTCTGATAATGGCACAAATGAATTGTAACGACTGTCGTGATTTAACCACTTAACAATATAGCCTGTCACCCCGTTGCGTTTAGCTCTTTTTATAAGCTTTTCAATACGATATTTGTTTTCGGTAATTTTTTGAATTTGTTCAGGATAAAATCTTTGAGGAAGTATTGTGTTTTGACCGTCTTTAATTTTGTACATAGGTTTATTGTCACCTTTATATAACTTTGTCACTGTATAAGTGTTATCCGTCCATAAAGGATAATAACCTTTCCTAATTATAGGTAGGTTGTATTTTTGACGAACTTTGTCCCCAATTTTTAATTTTGGTACGCTTCTTTTTGACAATAAATAATCTCTTACTGAATTGACTTTGTAAATATTTCGGAAAACACTTCTTTCGTTATGTTTGTTCACATCGCTCGGTTTCATTTTTATTGTGCTATGTAGTGTATTATTATATGAGTGAAGCAAATCTCCTAAATAATCGATGTAATTTCTATTACCATTTTTAGTAAATAATTTGAACATTTTAGCTTTCAAGGTTCTGTTAAATCGTTCTATGATTGCGCATTTAAAGGTTGTGTTCTTTGTTGTGAAAAAATGAATATCTTCTTTTCGCAAAAATGTTTGTACTTTGTTATTTATAAATTCTTTGCCGTTATCAGTTTGCAGTTTATGGGGTTTTTGCTCTGCAAATACTTTTTTCAAACCTTGTAGTACAGAATCAGCTGTTTTTGATTTTAAAGGAACAGCGAAAGCATACTTAGAAAAACAATCAATAACAGTTAAAATATATGAATAGCCTTTATTACTATTTTTGAACAAAGCCAAATCAACTAAATCCGCCTGAAACTGCTCGTTTTCGTAGCTCACAAGAATTTTATTTCGGCTAAAGTTATTTCGGGCCTGTTTATGGAGTGTGTATGTTAATTGCTCTGATAACCATTTTTTTACGTAAGCGTATGTAATATTTGGTAAATGTTTTTTCGCCTCATCGTAGAGTTTTTGTACAGAGCTAAACGCTGAAGGGTTTCTTGGTGTATAATAAAGATCATAAAGAACTGAATTCATTTTTTAGTATTTGCAACAAATTTATTTGTTTATATAATTTTACAGTCGAGCTGGAGTCATTACAAATTTGGAGTTATCATAATTATCATTAGATAAATTTTCTTCATCGCTTACAACTTCTACATCTGAGTCCTCATGTGAACGCTCAGGTTCCATCCATTTTTCTGCATCAGTAGATTCTACAGGTTTTACTTTTCTAAAGGTCATCTTTGGAAATGTAGCCTCAGGGATTTCCCACTCAACTCTTGTCTTCTTAACGTTTTCTTCAGGTTCTACTTCACGAACTCTTTTGGGAACACGCACTAGTGTTTCGTAATTTTCTGCTTCCATATTTCTCGGTTGAGTATTTCTTACAACTCTTGTTTTAGCGTTATTTCTTAAGCTCTGTTTATTTTGAGTATTAAGTTGATCGATAATTTTTTGTTTAATATTTTCATTTATAATAACTTCTGGGTCAACCCCTGCTTTAATTAGTAGTCGAATAAATTCGTTTTCACCAACTAAAAACTTTTGATGAGTTAAAGCATGATTAACTAATAACTCGAGATTACTTTGCGGTACTACATTCCCACTTTCATCAAGTAAACGAAGGTCACCGTTATAACCATTCACTAAAGCTAACTTCAAGGCTATGTTGTACATTCGCCTTACTTTATCCAGGGGGCCTTCAATCTTCTTTTTTTATTTATTTTCTGGAGGGATGTAAGTTACTTAATAAGTGGCTTGTGTTGCTGTAGTAGGAGTTGTTGAGGGCAACGACTCAGCGGGGAGTAAAACCATTTTTCTTGAACTGTCCATTATATTTTGTCAATAAGTTTACTAACTGCAGCTCCTGCTATGGATGTAACAATAGGTATAAGCAGAGGTAAGAAGCCACCTGTTTGTCGAACAAGTTTTTGACGCCTTGAAATTTGTTTAACGCCGCAAGCAAGTCCTTTTATAGTTTTAGAATGAGGTCCAAGTTTTCTTAACTGAGATTTGCTCAGTGGGATGTTTTTGTTCATAATATTCATAGCAATTTCTCGCAAAGCGTCATAAATACAACTTTTTTTCGATAACTTTTTCAATACAATAGCTCTTGCTTTTTTATCTTTAATGGATATTAATAACTTCAATTCTCGCAAACAAGAGTTTAAGTTTTTTGAAACCATTTCACATTTGGTATACAGTTGGTGCAAATTTATAGCCTGGTATGTCGTCCGGAAATATTTTAGTACGAACCCTTAAATTATCTGGAGTTTTTTGTGTTAGATCAACCTTTAAATAACCATAGGTCTCGCTTGTGCTATCGTTGTAGGCATTTAAAAACTGTTTAGTTTTTCCAGTAAAGACTGATCTAGCAAATGTCATTATTTGACCTCTATCTCTTGGGTTTTTCAACAATAAATAATAATGACAATTCAGACCTATGTTTCGCATTTGTTTCCCTTGATGGAACAAGTTTTGTGAAATAAATATAACACTGATATTTAAATGATGAGACCTTTTTGTAAACAGGTTTGCTAAACTTTGACTGTTTCCTAATTCAGTCATAAGATCATCAATAATAACGATATCAGGTTTTTTAGATTTAACTTCATTTTCATCTGGTAATCCTGAAACATATTCGCATTTAACTCGGCTATTAATTGGCTCATTGTATAAAGGTTGCCATTGCCCGTAACACCATAACACCATTAATTGGTCGGTTTTGATATTTATTAAAGTTGAATAGTTTGCAAGCACTTTTCGAACTAAAACAGTTTTACCACTACTTGTAGGCCCAACAACCATACAAGTGAACGGATGTTGAAATTTAAATATGTCTAAGTCGTAACTCATTTTAATTTTTCATGTTTTTGTAACCTTTATATAAACTTAAAAAAGATTTTATATAAATGAAAAGTTTTAATTTTTAATTCTAGCTACATTATAGCTATAATGACTAGAAAAATAATAATAAAAGTAAATAAATAATATTGAACAACATATAGGTTCAATTTCTTAAGCTTACAGAAATAGCTAATGTTATCCTATGAGAAAAAATTTTTTCATATTCTCTGATGAAGATCAATGGAAAGTGTCGCCTAATTGGCGCAAAACTAACGAAAATAAAATTATTTTTCTAAATTTCTACCGTTTCGGTGACCATTTGGGGTGTCTGTCAACGTCTCCCATAGAGTTAACATGGGAACTTATTTTTTTAATGAATTAAATTAAATTTTTGGAGATTAATTTGATTTATTTTTAATAGCAATTGTAGACAACTTTACATACATCAAGGTTAATAACTTTCATTTAATTACAAAAGAATAAACTCATATTTTTCAAAGTTAACAATTAAACTATCTATGAAAATGATATAATTGTATGCAGTCGGGATTTTCACAATCATCATCGTCACACCTTCTTATTCGTTTAACGCAATTTCGGCATTTAACATCCCCACAGGACATTGAAAAATGGTTGTTTCCTTTTTTGCAGTTATCAGAGATTTTTGACCAGTTAATCGGTTCGTAAGTCAGGTAACCGAACGGAACTGTATCGTTTCCGATTATTCTTCTTTTATTAGATGTGTTTTTAAAAACTTTAGTGATATAATCTGTAGTGACAGTGAATCCTTTTCGCGGGTGTCGACGGAACTGACACTGTGGAACTTCAACTGGATCACACGGTCGTTCCACAGCTTTGAAAACCGCATGTTTCATCAGAGTAATGGGGTTGAGCACTTCTTTAGCGCCGTAAATCTGCGTTAATCCCTTAGTTTTCATTTTATAAGTAGTTTCAAACTCATCAGACCCCGATTTTTTCTTTAAAACTTTATAGCAATAGCTTTTAGGACCGGTCGTATAAAACGTAAGCATTTTTGCTTCTTTTCCAAACTCTTCTATTATCTCATCTGTCATTTCGCCTAAATAATTCCCTACATGTGGTTTATAACAACCGGTTTTATGTTTAAACACAATAGAATCAGTGTCGAAATATATAACTGCCCCGGGGTTATCGTTTTCTATTTTTTCTATTTCGTCTAACAGTTTAAGCCGCGCATAAGCTGTCACAAAAGAAGCGATCGCACTACATGTTTGCCCTGCAGGTGCATGTGTCGTCTAAATACCTATACGAAACAAGAATCATATCCCCAACTGTGTATTCACCCAAAATTTCTAAACGCTCGTCGTTGAATAATTGCCATAATTCGCTATAGGATTTGACGATTTTCGTTTGAGGTCTGTTAGGCCTTTGAGCCAGTTTTCCCCACAGGCTATTTAACATTAATTTAGATATAAACCTTAAACCCGCGTTATAAACTACTTTTTCACGTTCTATTTCGATCCCCTCTTTTTCTCTCATTTCGTTTATCCAAGCTTCCTGCTCTTCGTGAGTATGAACGTTTTTAGGCCAGCCAGATGCTTCTGCTTTTATTTTGTACCATTTATTTATATATTCAACAAACACATTCGACGACCAGGTTTGAAAATGCGTGATCTTAAATCAAAAATTATTATAACTATAGTTTTTAAAAATATTAATTTTACCTCATAAACGGACAGTACTTTGTAGCCACGTTCAACAGCTTTGTGCAATTCCGCAGAAGTGAAGACTCCCCTAAACGCTCTGTCCTTAACATTATGCCTACACTCGATGTGACTTTGTTCAATAGCACATGTTCGGCAAAGTGGAAACATTAATTTATTGTGACAGTTTAATGGTAAAACAGGGAAACGAAGATTTCTTGGTGGTAGCACTTTACAGCTTATTAAGCCATTGTAATCTTGAATATCACCAAAGTCTAATTTGAAGTCGTGAACATTTACAGGGTTTTTTGTCGGAAATGAATGATTTTTTAAAACCCAGGGGTACAGGCTTGTGAAATCATAATAGTATAAAGTCTCGTCATCAGTAGCCTTAGCAAAAAATTTTACGTTATTAACTCTCCCACCATGCAGAGCTTGGCGTGGTTTTACGTAAAGATCATTTCTATCTATTATACTATGGAACTTGTTTCTAAGTTTAATAAATTCTCTTAACTCGTCATGTTTAACGAATGCAAACATTTTTTTCAACTCACATTCTTTTTGTACAACTAATAATAAATTTCTTTTCTTAAAATATTCTTCACGTTTTAGTTTTTCAGCTTTTTGCGCGTTGGTTTCCTCTCCACAGCTATTACAACCGTGATAATAACAACCGTCAAACTCAAGCGCTACTTTATCGTATTGATGACCTTGAATCTCAACTCCTTTATTGTACATAGCATCAACTCTGTATGGTCCAATGTGAAACTCCCGTATAAGCGGTTCTTTATATACTTTCGACTCTTGCCAGTCAAGCCAGCTTTTAGCTATGCAATATTGATTACCCAAAGAACGAAAACCCTTCACAGGAGTTACAATAATTGAGTCTTCTTCTAAGTGATGAGCTTTAAAATATTCCAAGCCGACAGAAGGGAGCGTAAAACATCTCGTAACAGGATCAAGTTGAGTCAGCTCTTTAAAATAATTAATAAATCTAATAACCGACTTAAGTAAGATGTCGACATCGTTACGGCAATATTTTTCAAGCTCGGGCCAGAATTTAAAACGCTTTTATTAGATACTTGATTAATATACCATTCTTTAAACTTGATTACATTTGATTCACTCATAGCTTGAACACCATAATAATTTTCAGGAATATCAGCAATTTGACAATCTGACATTGATTGATTTTCCGGGGTGTTTAAGTGATATGGGAAAAAGCCTTTTTGCATGTCAGGAATGCCGAACGCTTTAGGCAATCCTGAAAGGGAGAGTTGAAAAAACAAGTAACTGTCTATAAAGCGTACGTTTCCGATGTCTATTTTCATTAATTTAGAGCCTATAAATTGAATTAAAATTTTGTAATTTAAAATTATTATTTAGCAAAATTCTTACCGTTCAAAATAGGTTTTATATTAAACATTCCTCTTTCCAATAACTCTCGAAAAATAAATGCCCCATCATAGCCGGAAAAGTTGTGTGCAATTGATAATACATGTCCTTTTATTTGATTAGCGCTTTGCGCTAAAAAACCGGTAACGTACTGTATAAAGTCTCTGACACTTCCTTCATTTACAAATTTTTCGTATAATGTACCGCAAATAGAGCATATATAGTTATTGTCAAGTTGCTTTTCATGAGTACATTTGTCGCATATGGTTAATGAACATAGTAGGTTAGGAGTATGCAGTTCTTTGTTTTCATTCTTAATTAACATACTTTCGATATCAAATACATTAATAATTTTTGGCTGTTCATCTTCTTGCATCAATTTTTCCAGCGATAGTCTCTTAAGTTTACACTAATGCGGTTGATCCCTGTATCGATCTCTACATTGCTGACACTTAAAAACATCGCATTCATGAGGTATACGATTATCAACGCGAAAAGAGATTTCACATTCATTGCAAAAGTGAACCTCTTTGCATAAGTTATTACTCAGATGATTGAGAAAGCATTGGTTTGTCAAAAATTTTCTTCCACATTCATTACATAATGACGCCGAGTCGTCTTCAATACAAGCGTTACTTGCTCTACATGTATAACATCCGCCAGGACAATAATGACGAGCGGTTGTATTGAAAAATTTATAACATTTTTGACACCATTTTCTTTTATTGAAAAGACACCATATTTTTTTAATTACATCATAATGTCCAGAACTTCCGGTTTTGACCCATAAAAGATAAATATGTTTATCGGCGTTTTCACTTCCTCTGAACAAAAGGTCTCCAGTGTTACCGTCAACTACAAATATTTGATATTCTCAAGACCATTTTGGTTGGATTATTGATGCTATATCGTCTACTGATAAGGCTTTTTGCATTGACAAATTAAATTGTGAAGCTAACACCCTTGCTGATGTAGTAAATGTTCGTACTCTATTCTTGTAAAATTTTTGCCAGTCAGCCGTACACTCATGGTTAGGACACATATCACACCAGGCTTTACCAACTGCCAGAGCTCTTAGACCACACGATTTATCGGTATTTTCAATTTGAATTATTGACGTTTTACTAAAGCGTTTGTCCTCGTATGATTCTGGTAAGGCGGATGTTCGACCAGTCCCTTGAATTTTATCCAGTATGTAGACTATAACTTTTAGAGTTCCATCTAAAATGAACTCTTTGTTGGACTGATACGCCATTGAAATCCGGTTTAAGAATGTTTGCTTATTAAATGATGAAACATCAACAGGTGCTAAATAAATATTATTAACCAATTTATGGTTATCGATCGATACGCTTATTTTTGAATCTGTTGGAGCATCTGCTATTAATGAACTAATTGCCTCTTCAAAAGAGTTATCTATTTCGTCATTGATTGGAGGAAGGTCTTTTAAATCCATAAGATTGTGATTAAACTTGAACTCGGCTCTTACGATATGTCGCTTAAACTTTTCAATATAGGTTTTATTAACTTCACCCACCGATTCAAAACTCACGAGTGGTATTGTGTCAGACCTGTCATCTAATATGCCTCTTTCATCATTTTCGTTGTTATATGATGGGTTTTCATTAATTCGAGGGTCTGGTTCTCCTGGAAATACTGTTTTGAAGACCATTGATGCGCGGTGTTACAATTTGTTCGGTGTCTTCTACTAGCGGGTCTGTAGCACTAGGATCATGGTTAACGGTTTCTTCCGAATGATATGTTACGTTGTCGAATGTTCTCGGATCTGGTTCTATTGTTCTTTCATCGCTGTTAATTTCAGGTTTTTTTCTCAATATACTGAGACCTATAATAGATAAGTATATATTTATTGAAATTTTATATTTTCTCAATACCTGAGTCGCTTTTTCGTTTTCTCACTACGCGAATAGAATTTGTTTCAGAACTACTATTAACTGAACCACTACTTGACATTTTGATGAATAGTTAGAATTGTATAGCCATTCATTATGTTTCTTTAGCATTAGGGTTTATATACAATTAACAAAGAAAATTTCTTAAAACTTCTATGGTAAAGGTAAGTTTAAAGAGTGTTAGCTTTCTCTTTACATTTTCAAGGATTATAGCTTAAGGCTTTTGTTGTTTTCGAATTTCACGTTTACTTTGCAGCAAGTTTGAAAACTCGAAAACATTTCAAGGTTAGTAACTCCTTAAAATATCTTAATCGCTATTGGTTTGAAAAATTTTAAGGGTTGGGATCAATAGATACTGTGTTGACTGAAATGCGAACTTTAAAAACTTCATTCTCTGTCGTAAAACTTTATCGTCAAGTTATACAAATTTTAAGACTTCTAAATCATGTCTTCGAAAACATGTGAGTTTGACCTCAGTCGTATTGATGATTGGAAATTAATTTCAAAAGGTGGTCAGGCCGAAGTTTGGTCCGGTAGCCGAAAATACAAGGGCAGCTGTTTCGAACTATCTTCGGAATTCGCGTTTAAATTTTTCAACAACTCTTTTGATTACTTTAATGAAGATCTGGCCACCGCTTTTCTTAACGATAAGAAAGCAACTATTGAAAAAATAAGTACTGGCATGGACAACGGCACTTATTTTATTGTTTATGGTAAGTTTAATCTAAAATTTTATTATAATGTTGAACTAATCATTAATTATATTTTACAGAATTAGCCGATTTAACACTTGAGGACTGGTTAAACTCTAACAGAACCTGGTCTGAAGAGACTGTGTTGATAATTATTGCTCAACTTATCAATTGTTTAAAACAAATCCACGATCGACACATTATTCATCTCGACCTTAAACCATCTAACATATTTATTGTTGATAAAAAAATTAAGGTTGGAGATCTTGGTTTGGCTACCCAATATTAGAATAGACCTATAAAATTATCAGAGTTCCATGGTACATATGGTTATATCGCTCCCGAATCGAGGGTCACTGGAATGTTTACGCCGGCAAACGACTACTACTCTCTAGGAAAAACAATTATGAACTTTGTTAAGTACAACAATTGTCAAGATTGTATATACGAGTGGTACTTCCCTGTTAACGGAAAACCTGATATTCCTGCTTCTGATGAGTTTGTGGACTTTGTCACCGGACTTCTTGATTCCGATGTGACAGCTCGTTATGGCACTTCTTTCGGGGCTCTAGAATTATTTGCTCACAATGTATTTGATAAAGTTAATATTAATGCAACTGAGAATGTTCCTATTGTTTGATCAATTTGTCAATTAATTAATTTCATTTGTACCATGATTCATAATCAATAAATAATTATTTAAAAAATGAAAACAAGTTGTTTAGTTTCTAAGAGTATTTAAAACTAAAGAACTGAACCTATAAAGCTTTCGGACGTGTCAAGTGTAGCCCACATACTTTAACATTAGCTATACGTTATGTATCAACGAAAATTCAATAATAGCTTATACTGTTAGGGCGGGAGTGAATGATTGGTAGGTAGTAAGAAATCAGGTGATAGAGACAGTGATTGATAGAGTAAGAGAAAACGATAGATGGGAAGGAGAGTGGGGGTGGGAGGAACGAGTGAGGGAGTGCTAGAGTGGGCCCATAAAAGTGAAAGAGTGTGAGTGAGAGCGAGAGAGAGCGTGAGAGAGGGCGAGAGAGTGAGAGTGAGGGAGTGAGGGAGAGAGTGAGAGAGTGAGAGAGTGAGAGATTGAGTGAGAGAGTGAAAGTGAGAGAGAGAGTGAGAGTGAGAGTGAGTGAGAGTGAGAGTGAGATAGTGAGAGAGTGAGAGTGAGAGTGAGAGAGAGAGTGAGAGAGTGAGAGAGTGAGATAGTGAGAGAGTGAGAGAGTGAATGAGAGAGTGAAAGTGAGTGAGAGAGAGAGTGAGAGTGAGAGAGTCAGAGAGTCAGAGAGTCAGAGAGTGAGAGTGAATGAGAGTGAAAGTGAGAGAGAGAGAGTGAGAGAGTGAGATAGTTTGAGAGTGAGAGTGAGAGTGAGAGTGAGTGAGAGTGAGAGTGAGAGAGGTAAAGAGGAGATTGAGTAAGAAAAGAATCAAAGATTTAAAGAAAAGAAAATCCTATTCTGCGTAATTTATTTTTTTAGAAGGTCTCAGATTTCTATCAACGCGATTTAATCTTTCCTGCTTACGGACCTCCCTGTCTCTTTCAACAACTTCAGGTTTAATATGAAAAATTGTTGAAGAGACATCTGAGGGGAAAGTAAAGCTAATTTTAAGAAAATTAGAGATGCGTTGCAATCTCGTACGAAACTTGGGTCCATGATGGTTTTTCTCATGAATGTCAGCATAATGAAGCCATGCATGACAGAGTTCGTGTGCAATTGTTTCACGAAGCTCTTCTTTATCTTTTAACATTTCGTCTCTTAAAAGAATATAAGAGACTGGTTTATAG
Organism: Phthiracarus laevigatus; assembly: GCA_034700185.1. Lineage (NCBI taxonomy): Eukaryota > Metazoa > Arthropoda > Arachnida > Sarcoptiformes > Phthiracaridae > Phthiracarus > Phthiracarus laevigatus. Next base: position 5,760 of record JAQIXJ010002359.1, on the reverse strand, counting down.
GCAACTTCGTAACAAAAAGTTGCGCCATATTCGAAAGATTTATTTTTGTCATTTTTATCTTGTTTATCAAGATAATAGTCTTCTGCTTTTATGAACCAGATGTTACGCAATGGCACAATTACATCGCGGACTTTAAAGTGCTCGGTTCGCAGAAGATCTCGAATATTATGTATAATAGTCATCGCGACTTTGACCTTATAATTTTGTTTATTTAATCCGTGTTTGCGGATAAATCTTTTCAATGGTCTAAGTTTGTACTTAACCGGGGCGGGAACTTTACAAGTTTTTTTGCGGAGAGAAGTGGACCCGGAATCTCCAAGACCCCGGTCACAACCCCGGCCCCCGCTAGTCGGGTGCCGAGGTTGCCCACAACCCGGTCCCCGAGTCTTTTGCCGACCCGAAGATCGGCTCAACCCGGCGGAACCACCGCTTTCCCTACTTGCGCAATGGCGCATAGTCTCCCCGTACTACTAGGCACAAATTTAAAAAATTTAAAGCTTAATTAATTATTAATACAGTTAGTGTATTGCTTTTAATTGCGCAACGTTTCGACTAGCAATTTAAGCTAATAATTTTAATAATTAAAATATTAATATAATGAAATTGAGTGTAAAATTATTACAACTCAAAACACAACTTAAGAGTATTATAGCTAAAACCCTACTGAAAAATTTTGGCTATGCATTAGCCTTTCAACAAAAAGCGTAATAGCCTTAGGCTATTTTGTTAACAACGGTCGTTTTTGACCGTTAACAAAAAAAACGACATTCCTCCCTAATCTTCAAAATTGTGAAATTGAGATGTTTTAAACAACCGGAACTTCCGGATGTTTAAAACGTCTCACGTGTAGTTGTGATATTTCATTCAAATTTGGTTATTATAAAGTTAACGAATTAATTTAGATTGAAATTTAATATTTGCTCATTTTTTGATTTTTGATGAATATAAAACCATTCATTTCCAAACATTTATGGATTCATGTATAATATATTTAAGCATTCATGTATAATTCATGGCAGTATAAGCTAAAAATAAAAATGCTACCAGACTTTTCCAGGCTCAAACCTAGGGCTAATATTCGAGATTTTTTTTATCTGACAACAAAATTCAGATATGGATTTGGGTATTGTCCGTCTTTCTGGCCGTCTTGTGTGCACATTTTTATATTGATAAAGACATTTTACCGATTTCTTATGATAGTTAAAAGAATTTCAGGTCGAAATGCTCAATTATAGTGGCAAACAGACCATAAATATGGTGAAAATGGGCATAAAACGGGTTAATAATGGCAATTAAATGCGTCATGATTGGGTAAAATTCGGACAAAAATCAGGTTAAAATAGGCAAAAATAGCCAAAACTCATGTTAAATTATGAGTGACATTTGCCCCTAATTGCTGTAAAAAAGGAATTTACTGGCTCAAAATAGGCAAAATTCGGCAAAAATGTCCAAAATTGAATTTAAATTTTAATGGCATCTTCCGATTTTTACGGCAAAAATGTCAAAAATTGAATTTAAATTTTAATGGCATCTGCCGATTTTTGGCGGTATTTAAGGGATTTTCAGGCTCAAAATGGTGAAAAACTAGGGTTAAAAATGTGATAATTCAGGTTAATATGACAAAATATAATTCAAAACTTAAATGGCTGCCTCTATTGAAAGTAGTATATTATAGAACACGGATTACTGTACTGTAAACTACAACTTATTACGGAAAATAAAAATAATAAAATAGAGGAAGCGAGAAAACGAAGTAAACAAGCGAACATATATACTAATTTAAATTAACTTAACAAAGTCAGTTATTACGACCACATCGAGCTTGTTTTACTTTATTATTAGAATACAACTTTAATAGCCAGAATCTAAATAATGAGAATCAACTTCAGTTTCTTAGTCTCAATAACTTATTTCAAATTAAAGATTAATAGGACAAACAAATTACAGTATTTGAAGCCAAAAGGTATTTTAGAGTTGTTACAAATATAATTATTTTAGTTATATTTATTTGAATGAATAATTTCTCAAAAAATGAGCCAATGAGCTTATAAATGGATGGATTGGCTTGTTTTAGAAAAAGACTGTCAATTTCGTTAAAAGCCATCCACAAAATTAAGTAATTTCGAACAACATATTAAGCAATAAATTGCTGAAAATATTTTTGAAGTTTTTTGATTTCGAAACAATTTCAATGCTTGTTTGGATTTATTATTCAAAACAGATTCATGAATATAATTTACATTTCTATTAAATCTATTAATTTTATTTTACCATTTTTTTTGAGTATTTCCATTGAAATGTTATACACACTTAGAATATACCAAACTCTATTTACATATCATATTATTCTAAAAGAATATTGACTTTTGGCTTATTTTAGCGAAACATCAAATCATTGTAAACATATGTGCACTTCTTAGCAGAGTATATAATCAAATTAGTGAAAGAATTTAATATTTTAAGTTTCACTCAACTGATATCAACTAATTTGGTTATAGTTTAATTTAATAGTTTAAGCGTTGTTTTAAACTCAATTTTAAAACATTATCAAAATAAATAGTTTATTCATTCATTAATATACAATTCAATGTAACATTAAATAAAAATAATTCATTGTTAACGAAGAGTGCGTGCCATCAGATAATGGATTGTTTTTTAATTGTATTAAGTTATAGGATTAGATCTGTATTTAAATATATGAGTGCTCAGTAAATACAGTGTACTTAACAAAACATTATTTTTATGCAGTGATGTCATCAAAATTATTTGCTCGTACAAAGTTATGCATTAACAAGAATAACAATAATAATAATAATACTGTGTATTTAAAGTGATTCGTTAAAAACATTAATGTGAAAATTTTGATTTGTCGCTTTTAAAACATAAAGTAAAAATATTGACATTAATTAGATTTGCATTTCAGTCACTTATAATCGCATTAAAGTGTAAATCACAATATGTTGAATCACTAGTTAATAATTAAACAGCTATTTAATGATTTAGAAATTTCGTGACAAACTTTGTTTCGTTTTCATTTAAATTATGCAAAATCATTGAGATTTTCATTTCAATTCGAATATAAATAGTTTAGACGTCACGTATAAAAATAATTTTTAACCATAAAACATGAAAACTTTTTAATAATTTTAAACTTGATTAGTGAAAAATTCAATATATTATTTGATGTCCAACTGACTACCAGTCAGTCTACTTCTAGTGGTTTATACGCCACCACATACACATCAATATCATTATAGCTTTTTCACATAACTTAACGTAAACAACAAAAAGGCATAGACAGTTGATAAGCTCAAATCGTTGAGATAGTTTCAATGATTTATTATTTTCTAAAAATACACTCTATAGTCGTAATATATTTATTATTTGTAGGTATATCAAAAATAGAGCACATCATGACTATATAAGTAAATGCAGTTCGCTGGTGGTTATCGTAACATTGATTGGTGTCATTTTCATGACATCAGTTCACGTTTGTGGCCCAATCTGGGGATTCGCTCACTACGAGTGGATTCGTGGTAACAATTACAATACTTTATACTTTTTTTTTGCTTTTACTAATCAAACAAAAATAATAAAGTTTTAATCATCTTCTATCCCTTATATCATAATGAATGAAATATATATATGGTAGTAATTTAAGATTTTAGTTTCAAAAATTGAAAACAAAAAAGGGTTCATTTATATTTTAATTGTTTTTATTTCAACGGTAACAGTAATAAAATATAAGATGTAAGGTAATACGCGTTTCTTACAATACTAACAAAAAAAATAAAAAATAAAACATAATAACATATGTTGGATAATTGATGAAAAAATATAGACTCATAACGTAATAACTTTTCCGGTTCTATATAGTTTGACTATTAATACTATTTATTATTTTTGTTATAATATTTATTAGTTATTAGTTGTTTCTATATTTAAATAGTTTATCGGTTGACATAAAACTAAACAGTCTGTTATATGATATATTAGATGAGATAACGTGTACTGTAAACTGGAAGTCACGATACAGCTGTTCGTACTTAATGTTTTCGGTGGCGTTGATATCATCGCCAGCCAGCATACCGCTAATCATATGGACAATAACGCTAATTTGTAAGTCAATTTGGAAACACAAGCATTTACGTGGAAGCGGTCATCGTTTATCGAATGACTCTCCCATATCGGTATCGTTAACGTCAACAGTCGCGTCATCTTCGATGGCATTACTAAGTAAATCATTAGTGATGAGTGAGTCAAGTGAAATATTTAGTGTTATATTAACGTCAACCGCGTTTCTATTAACAAGTGCACCGAAAAATTTGTTGGACGCCGCGCACGGCTGTACTTCGCTACAAACGCCACACTTTTATGTGTTTTGGGCATCAGTTACTAACGAAATAGGAAGCACTTTAATAGTTCCACTCATATTGATTGCTATTCACCCTAAGATGCGATGCGCGTTCTGCAAGCTATTTGGCCTCTGCTACAGTCAAATGGGATTTACCGATCATAATCAACAACATGAGACCATTTATCTAACAACACGACCGACACCACCACAACAACAACCAACTGCTTCCACTTCCAATTCTGCTGTGACCGTCATATAAATGTTTATAACATATGTCAAAATACTAATTAAAAAGTTTAGTTTTATTAAAAATGTTTTGAAAAATTATTAAAAGATTATTTTTAAGCTATCGGTTACTTTTTATTATAATATACTTAATATACTCCTTATATTTAACGTTATCCGTGAGCTTACTAGCGCTGCGTAATCTTTTTTTAGTTAATTTCCAAAGCTCACGACTCACGAGTCAACGTTATACGCAGAACTTTCGCTGATACTGTATATACGTTTTGGAAATATGTATCAAACATATATCGCATGTTTTCTAGGTTTGATAATAACTTCGTTTAGAGATATCCATTTAATCACATTCAAAATTCTTATACACCCTTAACGATCAATTAGTTTAGGTGCCACTAATGTAAAACTGGATTATTAATAATTTCTGTTTGAACTTTTTTGAACTTCTTCAAACTAATTAGTAAATGCATGTCAGCTGAATAATACTCATTTAAAGCAAAATCATGGCTAGTTTTCTTTGTTTTAAATGTCTTATTTTAAAAAAATATTACAAGAAATAAATTTGCATGAACAAAAGAATTAATTAAATTTCAAAGGAAAAACTCATTACCAGAAAAAAATAATGGCAAACAAATTTAGTTTCGTTGAATGCAAAAAAAAAACAAATCCGCACAAAAACAATATTACATTAACTAAATGAGTTGTTAGATTAATTTAATTTACAAAGACTTCTTGTACAGCGCCAAAACTATTACGCTACGAGTCCAGCACTTAATTATAAACTGCTACTTAGTATTTCATAAATAGGTTACGTAACTATGCAACTACAGTGTCAACTACGGTATCGCACACCCACTTATAACCGTATGTCACCCCTAAATATTTATAGCGGTTCTGGTTATCATAATAATTCTATTAGTCATTCATTAAAGGTTTAAGAAACTAATGATTAGAGAGTCAAAATAATAGCATTTATAGCATATAGAAATAGCGCTGAATAATTGACCAAAATAGCACTAAAAATAGCATTTATATTTTTTAAAAATTACTTAAATGTTAAAGTATAATGTCTTTTCTTTTATATTAACATTTTTCGAAATATTCCTTTGTTTATTTTATATTGAAATTTTAAAAATTTTTGAAAATGTGCTATATCGGAAAAA
>JAQIXJ010002358.1:0-16136 GCA_034700185.1 Phthiracarus laevigatus | reverse complement strand
ATCTGGCAAACTTGCTATTATGTTTATAAAAAAATAATATTGAATTTTGTTTTGTTTTTTCTATATTTAAATTAAAACTGTAATTATATAAAAACATTAATTTTATCTACATATTCAACTCTTTGATACACGAATAATTGGAATAAGATAAAATATATCTTTATATACTTTTTGTATAAAACTAGATTGAATCTTATAACACAAAGAAAACATCATACTATAAAATGATATCCTAAATGATAAGCTTTCACACATAAAATTATAATTATAATCTTTGATTTGGTTAGCATAATAAGCTGATATTCACAAACTTTGTAAGTTTGTTACTTACATTAGTAGTATGGTGGGGTGTTAAGGTATAAGCTAGCAACCGTTGCTAGAGGCGTGGCGTTGTTAGGGGCGTGCCGTTGCTAAGTACCTAATTGGTTGCAAGGTGTGTTAGGGGCGTGGCGTTTCTAAGGAAGCTATGACGTGCCTCCCCTTCACTAAGGTTGTGATTGATCGTAGGCGTTGATAAGGAGGTCGCACTGTTGAATAGGCCTATAATCCGCCATTTTGTTATCGCACTGTTGTGCGACATGTTTTGACCTATATAGGCTTTTATTCCACCATTTTGTTACCACACTGTTGTGTGATATGTATTAACCTATAGGCATAGCCCATATTCCTCCATTTTACTATAAGCTTGTGACCTGAACTATATTATGCTATAGGCCAAGTCTAATTAATCAGTTGCTAAGGACGCTGGAGTATTCCATCTTGTTTCAGTTTACTTATTAGCCCACCAGTAGTCCGTTTCTTGCGCCCTCAATCCTGTTAGAGATATAAATCACTATTGTTACTCGTTACAAAGCACATTGCTAACCGACATATAATCGGCCTTATGAAGGCTATTTAGAAATTTTTAAGTTAGTGTGCCTGAGGGTAACTTAAATTTATCCACTGAGTATACTACAGCAACATAAACTATGTGGTTTCTTTATGTAAGATTAGTAGAAGTAATGGAATTTAATGGACGGTTAATAAAGCCTTGTACAGAATACTAAAGTATTTAAGAATAAATTAATCAATAATTTTACTTTAATTCAAAAGAATAGTTAGCAATGTCGTTAATTTTATCAATTTCCGTGCAAAATTCAAAGGAATCCCTCTTTAACACAAACTTGTATCGTTTTATGGCTTTATCGTAGTGATACAATTTAAGGAGACCGACAAAGGACTGTATTTCCCGCATTTAAGGGAGACGCGATGTTTCATTAATTGTCAAACGTCCAAATTAAATCATTGCATTCAAAATTTGTGTCAAAATTGTGTTTAAATAAACTTTAAATAGTACAAAATATGGCTCATACTGGATCAAAAATGATATAAAATCTCTTTAAAAATGGTTTATATAGTGTAAAATATGAGTAATGTTTGTGTCAGTCGACATAATAATTAAACAAAAACACGATATGAAGAGCGTTTTTTTGTGTCTATAGGAACAGTTTTGATGTTATCTAATTCAAATCTCAACAAAGAATTAATTAAAATATACTTGACACTAATTTAAGTTATGTTTATAACAACTTTTTAAAACAGCTTAAAATCTTTTTGCGAAACTACATTAATTAAAATATCTGTCGGTTTAAAAAAAATCAAGATTGTTATTGTCATAATATCTGAATTTGCTATTTAAATTTTTGTAAGTTTTTGGTGGCTCACTTATTCACTATTCGCTCGCTCCCATTATTTTATAATTTCTGTTATTAGTTAAACATTACTGTATGTTAAAAGCAAATGAATTAAAAATCAATTTATTTTATTATTACTTTATAACGGTTTATGCCAATTTTAGATTTGACATTTTTCCAAATTTCCCCTATTTTGACTAGACATAGTAATCTTTTTGAGAATTAAAAACCATATTTTTACTGCAAATAGATGCTTATGCCGCTTAAGTTTTTAATCATATTTTTGTCATTTTAAAAATTTTTTCAAAATAAGGTCAATTGTTAAGTAATTAATTGCCATTTTGAGTCTGAAAATCTATATTTTTATAGCAAAAAACGGCATGAGCCACTCAAACTTGACTTATTTTTGGTCATTATTGTTTAAAGTTGTATATTTTGGCCAGTTTTATTGTATTTTTGCTGTTTTTGCTGTTTTTGCTGTTTTGAGCCTCAGTTTCCTATTTTTTCAACAAAAATCGGCATGTTGATCTCAATATTTATACTAAAATTTGGATGTTTTTATAAGATTTTTGCCTTATTTGACTGAATTTTATCCGTTTCATACCCCTTGATTGCCAGATTTGAGCATTCATTTTTATATTTTTTACCCTTTGTTTTGACATATTTAACCTTTAATTCCCTAAAGTAGTTTCCGAATAAGTTTAAAATCCCTTTACTAACTAATTAAATTTTTGAAATCCATTTTTAAAGTAAAGAATAAGATCCCTTAACTTGTATAAGAAAAAGATCAAAATCACTTAATTAGTATAAGAAATAGTTCAGGTCAAAATCCATTTATTAGCTTAAGATATAGGTGAAAATGTCTTTAATAACATAAGAAATTGTAAAACTCCCTTCATTATAGTAAATATCAAAATACTTTATTAACATAAGAAAGCGGCCAGACAGACGGACACACATAGTCAAATCCATATATCAAAGAACAAATTTGCAAAGTCAAATAAAAAATGTTAGCAAAACTAGAATTATTATTTGGAATTTACGTAAAGTGCTATTTACTTCTAATTGCCATAATTTATTACTCTATATTTGAAATAAAAAATCATTAGAAAAATAATGAGCGTTTTTAAAAGTTTAATGTATTTATTTAATTTTAATTTTTACTCATATTTGGCCTTTTAGAAATTATAAATATTTTCAAATGTTTATTCATATTAGGTTTAATGAATTTAAAGGGATAAGTTAACCATTTATAATTTTTCTTAATTTATTATAGATTACGGCACTCAAAATAACATTTAAACTAAATTATCAAATTATTAAATAATATTCCAAAAGATAATCTGTCAAAAACTCAATTAAGTATTTGAATCGAATTTTTAATACATAAATTTAGTATAAATTTAAAAATAATTACAAATATAAAACAGCTCTCTAATTTAATTTGATTTTAAAAAGAAGTATTTACTATTTGAAATTCTATTTTATTTTTCAAATTATACTATTATTAATTAGCTAATTGTGTTTTCAAGGATATAAATTAGTGTTGTTTAACTTTCAAATTTTATTTTTGCTATTTTATTTTGCTTTTCGTAATATTGATTTCAAGTGTATTTTACTTTCGCTTTTAACATTTTTTTCCATTTGAGTTTTTTTTAATTTTTATTTCAAGCAAAAGTAAAAGTCAAAACTTCACCACTTTTACATTTACTTTAAAAAATATAACAACACTACTTACGACTTCAACGTAAAAATAAATTTTAAGTGGAGATTTCATAACCAAATTTGCATTAAATTACTTTTGAAATGCTAATTAATAATTTATTTCATGATTTTTTTACAGTTTTTATTGATTTATTGAATTATTCGTTTTTAATATTTGAAATATTGTTATTTTTATCTAGAGAATTGTTAAAATGAAGAGTATTTTGAATAATTGCTTCTTAAAAAAGTTGAAGATAGAATGCATGATTAATTGGTTTAAATTTGTGGTGTTTAACTTATTTGATGTTATATGCAAAAGTGATAAATATTTTCACTTGTACAATTGCCTTAGCCTAAATGAAATACAATTGAAATCAATAATCATAACAAAAGCGTAAGTTAAATTGATTATAATTTAACAAATAATGGAACGCAAAAGCGAAATTCAATTTAAATTAGAAAAATTTTTAAAAGCGAAAGTAAAAGTTAATTTGATTTCTAAAGCATAAGTGAAATAAAAACGTCAAAGCAAAAGTGTAATTGTTTTAATAATTACAAATTAATTTTTTGAGAAAACTAAATTTTCAACATAAAATGATCCCTTAAAATCGACGCATATGACAGAACAAAAAATTGCTTTAAGTCAGTATTGATAGTGTTAATAAAAACATTTCAAAAAATGATTGAAGCTCTATCTCTTGAATTTTATGTTATATTAGTTAATTTAAATACATTAATTGTTTTATAAGAGTTTAAATAGAATTATATATAAAATTGATTAGGTAAAACAAGAATGAACATTAGTAATGCGCTCCGTTTGACTTTAAATCTATTGTTGGCTTACATTATTGATTTATATTTTTTAATTTGCAAAGCTTTTAATTATTATTGTTTCACTTAAAGTTTTTATGTGCTTTAAAACAATTATAATAAATAGTACTTCAGAGAGTGTTAAGGATATTTTGGTTCATTCTTAGTTTAGCTATTAACGAATTAACATCAAAACTAGTCTTATAGAAACAAATAGGCGCGTGTTATAACTTGTTTAAGTATAATTAATAAGACGCGTGACAATAAAATTAACTCATAATTGCCCTATTATTACCCATTTTTGATCCAAATTTAGTCATTTTTAACCCAATTTTGCCCCATTTTTAGTCATTTTTGACAAAAAATAAGCCCACTTTTGTCCCTATTTAAGCCAATTATGGCACATTTTGACTAAGTTTTGGCCAAATATTACCCATATATGTTCATTTTTAAAATGATTTTTGTGTTCTAAAAAGACGCAGATAGACAGAGTCACACACATGCCAAATCCAAAAGCTGACTTTTACAAAGTGAGCTAAAAACTATATCTACATTTTAAAGGGCCATAATTATTAGAAAATGTAATACAATTATAAAATTCGTTAGGTAAAACAAGAATTAACTTTAGTAATGCACTCACTTTGACTTTATATCTATTGTTAGCTTACATTATTGATTTCTGTTTTTTAACAAACAAAACTTTCAATTATTATTGTTTCGTTAAAGGTTTTTATGTGCTTTAAAATATTGTTATAATAGTACTTCAGTGAGTCTTAAGGTTATTTCTCTTCACTCAATGTTCAGCTGTCGTCGAGTTAACATCAAAACTATAATAGACACATTTAGGCACAAACATTCACACATCCAGACATGTCAAATCCAATAGTGACTTTTACAAATTGAGCTAAAAATGCAAAATTAAAATTAGAAAGTTAAATAACAATACTTACAACTAGTGTTGTTCAACTTTCAAATTATAATTTAGCTTTTCTTTTACTTTACTTTTGAGTTTTATTTTAATATAGATTGTCTTTTGTTTTTTCTTTTTGTTTTATTTTTAATTTTACTTGTACTTTACTTAATGTTTATTATAAACTTTAATTTTGTTTGTATTTTGCTTTTGGTTTTATAAGATTTTATAATTTTGCTTGTATTTTACTTTTGTTTTAAGCAAAAGTGAAGTTAAATTATTTATTTTAATTTTTTTTTATTTCGCTTTTAAATACAATATTTAAAAGCAAAAGTCAAATAATTTGTCTTTTGCTTTTAATTTTGGCAATATTGATTTCGATTGGACTTTGCTTTAACTTTTAAGAAAATTTTTATTTCACTTGTATTCTGCTTTCGTTTTTAAGAATTATTTCCATTTAGCTTTTATTTTACTTTCACATATAACAGTTTATTTCATTTCGCTTGAATTTTACTTTTTTTTAAGCAAAAGTAAAAGTCGAAAGTTCATGTCTTTTGGTTATACTTCACAAATCAACCCGACTTACAACTTGTTAATAATTTGTTCATTATTAGATGTTATTAACAAAGATTTATTTTTTGTTAGGTTATGTATGAAGAGTTTGTCTTGTACAAAATAAGTATAATATTGTTATAACTACAGGATGTTTATAATGTAGGAGCATACCTACTCATCCAACATCACATTCATCTGTGTCAAATTCGAAGTAAGTGATTGATTAAAGATTGATAGTACCGGCGCTGTTGTGAGAAAGTGCTTAAGCTCGCTGAAACTTATTTTTGAAGATCTTCCCATCAATAAACAATGTTTTTCTTTAAAGATGATAAAACGGTGTAGCAATGAATGAGAAATCTTTGATGTAAAGTCGCGAATATCCAGTTAATCCCATAAATTGTTGTAATTCTTGATTGTTCGTGGGTTAAGAATATTAAAGGATTTCGTTGAATACTGCTGGTTGTGGTCGAGTGCGACCTTTACCGATAAATTGGTCAACAAAATAAATTATTCTATCCCGAACTTGCATTTTTCTGGGTTGAGAATAATGTTGTGTTTTCGATGTAGTTGAATAATCTTTCAAAGATTTTTGTTGTGTGATTTCAAGTCAGATCCGTGTCCACAGATGTCATCAAAAATATTGTAAAAACATGGTAGACCATCGAGTACGATTCTAAGATTGCGTGAACAAAAATGCATTTGTTTTTGCATCCAAATGAAATTAACAACCATTTGTAGTGTCCGTCTTGTGTGACCATAGCTATCTATTAGATATCATCTTGATGCACGCAAATGTGATAGTGTAAGTTTTTTACATCCATTTAGCTGAAGAATTTCGATAATACGCAACTGTCGACGATGTTTTGAATGTGAGGCATTGGCTCTTTATCGTCGAAAATTGAGTTTGATATAATCTATGCAGAATAGCCACGAGCCGTCTTTCGGACGAGAGTCCGTTTATTGTTATCTTTGTATGACATTAGATGAAGACTCTTTTTGAGCTTGGTGTGAATACCTGCTTCCTCTTCGTCGATCTTTGGAAAATCCTTGGCTAAAGACATTGATGAGTAAAATTGAGTTTTACTATTGTTTATTACCTGCAACGATAGCGTGCGTTTTAGAATGTAATTTTTCTACTGATTTATTACGATATATGAAGTCGTCACAGTATGCAAATTGTTCCATTGTTTTATTTTAAGCGTCGATAGAATCATCGATTAATCAATTTTCTATAAGCCTAAGTAGTTTTTAGATGTATTTTTGTTCCATTTATATCTTTCAATTTATCGCTCGACCAATGGTGTTGCTTGATGTTCTAAATATTTTAAAAACTGTTTGACTTTTCTTTCTAATTCATCACTTCATAGGTGAGTGTGGGTCGACAGCCGGCTCTCCTAGGTAAGGAAAAGGTGCGGACACGTACGCATTAGGCGGGCGGGGACAAGAGCTGGAACCTGCCTGGAAGTCATACTCCTTTAGAGGGGGTGACTAATGGCCTGCTGTGGTATGGGATTAAGGTGGGAGACATTTCCTAATAGTGAGAGTTCCCGCACATATGGGATAATTGCCGGAGGGTGTTGGAGCCATATGATGGAAAACAAAGGAGGTCTTGTGCCCCCTTGCTCATACGCAGGATTGTCTAAATTTTCGACAAACAGAGTCTAAGTTTGAAATAGAGACTGGCAAACAGCTATTTAGTTATTTCCTACAATTACTTATTTCTAATGTAGAGGTGTGCAAAACATTAGAAGTTTGTGACGACTACGATGTTGAAAATGATAACAAAAGCCATTGTGACATCGACAGTGAAGGCGAAAGCAATAATAGTGACAGCGAAAATACCAGCTAGTTATTCAATAAAAATGACAGCTTCACAAAGCTTCTTACTTTTGACGAATGTGTGAAAATACTTGATTACAACTGGACTGATACCAAACGAACAAAATTGAGAAAATGGAGCTGTGTACAAGTTAATTATAGTAAACTTAAAAACGTTACAGAAAACAACAGATCAAAATTCTACATCGCGATGATTATTATTGTAGTTTTAGGTTTGTTTTTCTTGTGATATTTTTAACGGCTTTTTTGCTATTTCTCTAGCAAAAATTAATTTTTGAGGGATTACCAAATCAAAATTGGTCTTAGGTATAACGCCAAAATTAATATCTTTGATAGGTATAAAGATACTCTGATCGGATTCGGTTATTCGTTTTATTTTGTCATCAACTCCATATAAAGATATATGTTATTAATAAATTGTGTTTTATGTGTTTTCGCATATGATACACTCGAACAGAGCTCACTAAAAGCGTCTCCATTTAGTATAATATATGGAAGAGAATCGAAATTACCAAACGACATTAAATTTGGCGTTATACCTAAGACCAAATTTGGATTGGTAATCCCTCAAAAACTAAGTTATGCTAGAGAATTATCAAAAGAGTACTTAAAAACAGCACAAGAAAAACAAACAAGAAACTACAATAATAATTATCGCGATGTAGAATTTAAGAAAAACGATTTAGAACTGCTCTATACACAAACAGGAACGCCTGGCATTTCAAAAAATTATATTTCAAGTTTAGAGGACCATATCAGATTCTAGAAAGGACATCACCAGTTAAATACAATGTTTGCGAAGAAGGACTCCCCAATAAGACGCAACTCGCACATGTCAGAAGATTGAAGAAAATCCATAGTAACAATTTTGAAAGCTAAGTTACTATATAATTTATAAAAGTATATTATATAAACTAAATTTTAATTATATTATAATTATTCGAGTCTGAGAGAGGAAATATTTGAAGTAACGAACTCGTGAGTCACATGTTGTTTCCATGAAAATTACAACACTAACCCAATACATAATGTTAACCCTATTACAACACTAACCCAATACATAACGTTAACCCTAAAACAACACTTACCCATTACATAATGTTAACCATATTACAACGCTAATCCAATACATAATGTTAATATAGTTACAACAATAATCCAATAAATAATGTTCACCCAATTACAACACCATATAAATTAACATTTACATAACTCATACGACACAAAGGTAAATTCGTATTAGTGTGAATAAACAACTGGCTATTGTGTTTACGGAACTTATAATTAGGTCAGAACATAAACGATAAGCTAAACGCACATTAAACAGACCACCTCATTAACATCCCGGATTAAAAGGATTAATTAATTACATGATCTGACTCAGTCCATGTGTTGAACTTCTCATAAGACTCGTATAAATAGCAGTATAGTATTTCTTAGTTTTGAAAGTTTAACTACTCTATATTGTAATCAATTGTTATTTTTATTAAATATTTGACAAAATCTACTCATTGTTTTCAACGGTATTTTAAGGTAAGCCTTAGATTTAGTTTATAAGTATTAGCCGCTGAACTTATAAGAATAAGCCGGAAGTTAAATTTTGAACATTAAATAAAAAACTGAAATTTATTTTAATTGAAAAATTATTATTTCAAAAATAATTATTAATTAATAATAATCTAATTAATGAAAGTATAAAGCAGTAGTTATATGTGATTGAATTTATTAGAAATAATAAATAACTAACAAGTGATTTGACGGGAGTCCACACACAAAAAATTTCCTTAACCTTAATAAATTAGTATAATAATAATCATATATTATTTACCGAACTTTTCTTTACATTTTTGGATTTAAATTCTATTGAGATTCAAATATTTCTTATTGTTGATCTTTCTATAATGTTTTATATAAACTTCCACTAAATAATAAAGTAAGTAGCATTTACAGGACAAACTATAATCGTAAAAGAATTTTTCTTAATATTTATTGTTAGCGAAACGCAAATAATAACATAAAAGTAGAATGAATCCAAAAGATAGGCTATCAAAGAAACGAATTAGTTTCTAAAATGAGTGTTTAATAAATAAATACAGCTTAAATTTAAAATAAGAACAAAAACAAAATGTTTTTTATTTAAATTGATTTTAAAAATAATTATTCTTTATTTGGATTCGATTTTAATTATTTAAATACACTATTATGTAATCAGCTAGGGGTTTTATAACGTTTTCAAATAGAAAATTTGTATTCACTTTGAGATATAAACTTAACTGAATTAATTTGGCTGATCTTAAAGATAGTATTTGAAAAATACTTGAAAAACTTAAAAAATATTTGAATCAAAGTGTGCACTTTATAATGTTCGTTATAGTTGTTCTCTCCAATAAGTTTATTCTATTTGAATTAGATTTTTTAGTACTATTAGCCTTAACCTCGTTATTTGGCGAAATTTAAATTAAACTGTAATCTGATAATCTACGATGTTTTTGCAAATTTAACAATTATTTAAAAGGGATATGATTTTTTATAATAATAACCATAGTTCAAGCTTCATTTTAATAAAAGTTGAATTAAGGTAATTTGATTTCTTGAGCAAAAAAATCTATTCTCTACAAGCTTCTAATTATATATTGTCTAAACTTTTTTTAAGACTTTTTATTGTTTCATTTGAAGCTAAAAAGTTTTAAAAGCAAGAAGTTGAAATTCTATAAATACTGATTCCTTATTTTATCTATGTTCTTTTTTAAATAGGCTAATAACTAGTGTGCAAAATTTTTTTTGTAAGAATTTGTGGTAAATAATTTGTTTTAATTTAGTTTTTTAGTTTTTTTTATTCATCTGCAATGATTTATAAACAAACCGTATTGCCTGATTTTGAGAATGAGATTTTACTTGCGTTCGCTTCTATTATATTTTAGTTTTATTATTATTGTTAAGTTTATTGCTGATCGTTAAATTATCGATCTCTGAACAAACTATTTTCTTCTTTTTTTCTTCTGTAGGTATATGACAATTATTAATTGAAGAAAAAGATGTCGGAAAAATTGCAACACGATGGCTAACATTTAAATGTGTAATAGAAACTGGCTTTGAATTTTTGTATTTATAACTACAAAGTATTCTTTTAGCTCGACCAAGAAAAAACACTTGGCAATGCAATGGCCTGCTTTTAATAATTTTAAATGTTTTTTTGCTCAATAATTCAGATGATAAAACAATGAATATTAGTTTTGAGTAAACATATCGATACTTTAATTATTTTGTTATTCACTCTCATGTTTCAATTATTCATTCTTTTTTTGAGTCGCCGACAAATCGGTTGCAAACGAGAATAGCTTAAATGTATTTTTATATTAATAAATATTTAATTCATTTAACACGAAATAAGTGTCCGATTTTATTTAATTTTAGTTTAATGCGAATAAAGCATTTAGTTTAATTCATTTTAGTTATCGATAAAAGAGATCCGGCGATAAAAGTCTTTCGAAGTCAAACATTAATCTTTCATTATATTTGATATGTGTTGTTAGTGTCTTTGTAATTTGTCCTACTCGAACTTCTTGTTAAGTTCCATAATAGGTGCGAATTCGGTCTGATTTGGTTGAGCGGTTTAGCTTTTATTTCCCAAATTCCTTATCGTCCAGATAAATTTAGCTAACTCATGGTCCGGTGCTATGCATACCTAATTTGGTGCGATAAATGTTCGCGTTAATACAGTCATAGAATATTTCACTTTAAATAGAATTTTTAATTTATTTAGTTTTTTAAAAGATTTAAAATTCATAAAAACCACTTGTTTAAGATTGTTTTAAAAAATATGAGTTATTGAAATAGTTTACATAAAAACATTCTCAATATTAAGATACATTTTCAAACTCAAAATATTCTCTATTTTATTATTACCATATTTATTTTCAACGCATCAAAATAACATTAAAATAATGTTTGAAAATGTTTTTACTTCTGACAATGTAAGACAGTATTATATTTTGATAAAAAATTAAATTTAAGTTTAGTTAAAACTTAATTAAAAATAATTAAGCTCTGTCATTTTGCGTATAAAATTTACAACGTTCTTGTTCGCCCAAATTAATAATAAATTTAGCTATTATAAGCTTGTAGAATCCCTTCTTATTAAGTTTACAGTTCACAGTTGTCTCTCACTCTCTCTATTAGTCTATCTTATTTTCTGTTTTGAAGGAAATCTCACAAAAAGATAGTTGCAAAAATCATATTTTTTCCAAAAATGTTTAAGTAACGGGAATATAAAAAGATTCTTAAAACATTTTCTTAATTCATCTAAGAACATTAACAAAAATTAAAATCTTATAGATAAAGTCTATAGTTCTATCAAATTGAAAAGCCTCTCAATATATTACTACGATTTTGTTAATTTTACTAAAGACGAATGCACTAAAACTGAATAATAATTTTCTCGAAAACATTTAAATGCATTAAAATTAATTTTTGATTAGACAATAGGTAATTGTTTCAAGCTCAATCCCACAAAGTCTTATAATTTGACAAAATTTTAAATTTTTTGTCTATATTGTGAGCGAACAAAATAAGGATTCTTTTTGTAATAGAATCATAACTCAATTAAATTCGAAGAATAAATTATTTAGAAATCTTTCGAAAAAATATAAATTAGATGACATTAATAGACCATTTCATCGCCGTAAACACGCTTCAAAAATAAATAAAAACTTTCAGCTCGTAATACCGAAAAATTTAGTTCCGACAATTCTACATATTTATCATGATAATGCGGGTCATCCCGGTTTCGATAAATGTGAGAAGATTATTAATGAAAATTTCTGGTGGCAGTTCATGCGCCACGAGATACGTGCTTATGTTCAAGCGTGTCTTATCTGCCAAAAATCAAAGGTTAGAAGTTTGAAAAGTTATGGTTCGGGAAAAGTATGTCCGGTCTCCCTGGAGCCATTCGAAACGGTTAATTTGGACTGCTTTGGGCCGTGCCTAAAGACAAATAAAGGCAATTTATATGTCGTCACACTGACAGATCGACTTACTCGTTACACGTGCGCACAGGCAATTAAAAATCAAAAAGCAGAGACAGTTATCGATTTTTTGGAATCAGTGGCAACTATTCATTCGTTACCAAAGAATTTAATTACAGATCGACACGCGAGTTTTTATCGAAAATATTCCAAGAATACTGTTGACGTGTTGGCATTTGCCATAAACCTACGGCTTCTTTTTCTCCGACTTCGGATGGTTTAGCGGAAGCCTCCAACTATAAAATCATTCAAAAAATGCGCATATTATCGAACGAAAAAAACAAGGACTGAGACCTAGTCTTACCTATCGCTCTTAGACACATTAATAATACAATTAATTCAACTACAAAGTATACTCCATTTTACTTATTATATGGTTATACGCCTTCAAATAGCTTTGAGCGAAAAATCAATTAAATAATATGGAAGTCAGTAACGACGCGAATCACGTGGAAAGTAATAAAATCAGTTTACTGGAAAGTGCTCGAAAGGAAGCACATCATAACATTCTTATTGCTGAAGATAAGTGGGCGATAAGAAAGAATTTTGAAACCGTAAATCCCACGTTTAAAAAAGGAGATTTAATTTGGGTGATCGATAAAAGTATTATCCCTGGAGTTCACCGGAAGTATAGTGCTCCATGGGATGGACCGTTTATTATATGTGACATTGTGAACGATGACACGTATAAAGTGTTATCCACGTGCAAAGGCAATCCTCGTATGCGCACTATTAACTGTAAATTGGTTAAACCGTATTTTGGCGATTATTCACGCAAAGCTAAGCACTTATTAAATGAGATTAATAACGGGACACTAGTTATTGATAAGAATCTAATAAAAGAAAATTTATTTGAGATAAAAGACTACGTAAAGTGGAAACTCAATGATAGATTAGATAATATTAGACTTCAAAATGTGCCGCAATTAGTTTTAGAAAATGAAGAGAAGTTAAATGAAAATGAACTAATAGCTCATAACAGAAAATTGGCGGATACATCAAAACCAGTTAAAAAGAAACGCAAACAAAATAATAGTAAGAGTTTAAATATAAAAACAAAAAAATCAAATGTAAAATAGAAAAACAAATTGATAAAAATAGGAAATATAATTTAGCGAATCAAATAGTTAAAAGCAAATCCGGTCGGCTTTTAAAGCCTAATAGCAAATACAGGGAATTTATTTTATAATAGCGTTTAGAAGATTTTTTATTTTTTTTAACACTACAATTTTTATATAGCACTACATTCTTATTCACACACATTTAAAACAAGTTTTATTTTTTTTAAGTATTCTTAATATTCGTTTAAAAAGTGGGTAAACCTGTTATTTCATTGAAAAGCGCGGAACGCTATTCAGACATAACATCCACGAGCGGATAAAACGCTCATATTTAGCGGATAAAACGCTCATACGTTTAGGCAGATATAATGCTAAATTAAATTTACTAAATTTAGCGGATAAAACGCTTTAACAGCAGACATAATGCTGAATCTATTTTACTGGCCATGAGATAGATATTAGTAGTCAAAGTTTAGTAAACAGCAGATATAATGCTGATTCAACTGCAGACATAATGCAGAATTTTTAATTAAAAAATAAACGTATGTCTAGAGCAGACACAATGCACAGAATGCAATAAATATTCTAAGTCTGATTGTTTAGCGTTTTATGTGATTTAACAGGCGTAACCACAAGCAATAAATTTAGTTTTCGATTTTACTAACACATATTTTTACGATTATAATAACCATGAACATGAATTTTAATCTTTTATTTAATATTAACAACACAAACAACACATTAATATATAATTGCCGCAAACACCGCGACAATATGAGATTGTTGGGTCTAAGACCCGAAATAAACTACGAGAAGCGCTACCGTCGCTAAACCTATTTAAACCAATGAGTGAGAAAAAGTCAGCTCATTTGCATTTTGCTATTACTCGAGTATACCACTATTAATATTTAATAATAATTAGAGAGGTCACTATGAGTGATTTTTCATTAGTGCATTCATTAAAGAAACGACGCGAGATATTCATGTCGCCACTATCGTTACATAGTACCGCATGCTTTAAGTTTGACTCATATGTGAAAAGTGAGCGTTACTCAAAACGTATTAAAAGAGCCTCTAAACGTTTCACGCGATATCTTAATCGAAACGTAGTTAAATTTAGCGATTATTCTATTAATTATATTATGGCGTCCACGAGCACATCTAAGACAGTGGAAGTGTTAGGCCGTAATCCTGCGACACATCGTGTGTCATACGAATTTTTGCTATGGAAGTGGCATAAGATTTTTATTCGATTGGCTGAGTCTCATAGCGTACGCGATTGTGTGTTACAACCACGAGAAATCCCTCCTAATAGTCTCTATACTGAGAAAACCAGCGCTAAATTTTATCGCTTCATGAAGTTCTTTCGACGCGTACGTTTGGGTGTCGAATATGTTATCTATACAGCGGGTGAGACAGAAGAAACAGATGGACGGGCATTGCAAGTATTCCTGCAATTATCTGATCATTTGAATGAAGACGATCTATTTGAGTGGTCATGTATCGCTTACATAAGAAATACAGATATCATACCGTTATGGACAGACATCATCGTAGCCGAAATCGTTTCACTCGTGATCATAACACCACGTTATCAGTACCGCGCGCACATGAATTTGAGAGCTTTAATGGGACCGAAAAAGTACGATATGTGGCCATATGTCGCCGAAAGGGAGATATTATTGATTGCTAGTAAAGCCAAGAACATAAAAGTTACGACATTCTTCTTAAGTGGTGGTATTCCTCATTGTATTGCTATTACTTATCGCTTAAACGGGGATCTCAAATGCGATGTTATGCATAGCCATACTTATCACGTGATGCGCACGCTTTCGATAGGCCTTTATTTAACGCAATCTTACAAAAATGATGATTTGGGTTTAGGCGTTCACATATATAACAAGCGTTTATACCGTTTATTGGACAACACTTACGAGGAGGCTGGGAATGAATATTCAAATTTGTCACCATACGAACGTGTTGTCTTCAGCAACACTTCAATATTTGTGCGAAAAGCTATCAATTTGGTGGATGCAGTGCTACGCAAACGGAACGTGAGAGATGAGCCCTCACTCGAGATATTCTTTGATGTCGACCTGACAAGCCTGGAACGTATGTATAATTTAGTTTTTCGGGTCATCAATGTAACTGCTAATAGGCATGCAACTGTTCGCGATTTAATTTTGGATGCTTTGCCTTCGTATTTGACCACTAAAGACAAGCGTGGCGTTATCCTCAATCATGTGGTTATGCGTATAGTTATGGCTTTGGCTTCACGCGAATACGTCGGTCGCGAAATGCGATCAATGAAACCTTTAACTTATGCCGTTAATGACAAAGAGTTGCGTATTTATAAATTTTTAACAATAAAGGATTATATTCTCTATTTCGAGAATAAAGAGAATGATTTGGTCGATCGCTGCGCACTCGAGAAGTTTCGAAAAGCTTCGATATATAATTACATTAAACCGATCGTGGAAAGCATAATTGAGGACGAAGACAATACTAAGAAGTTATTAGAGATCAATCGTTGTGGCTTAACTGAATCAGTCTTCGAACG
>JAQIXJ010002357.1:0-16146 GCA_034700185.1 Phthiracarus laevigatus | reverse complement strand
GATAGTTGCGCAAAATATTGGGGCACTTGCATTCACAAATGCTGTTAGTCTAAGAAAAGCATTTTGCTTTTCGAGCCATCTAGTTGTATATTATTACAGGCTGTACATAAATTCAACAATCATAAACAATAATACAATGATAAATGATAAACGCTTTACGTAATGATAGCGCTATGATGTCCGTATAAAAGCTTTAATGCGCATACTTATTGAGCGTCAAAATCTTTGGAACTATTCAAATTTATTACTTATGGTTACGTGCAAGAAAGTCAAGCGGTCTTATTTTGAATTTAGTTTTTAATTCCCATTGAAACTAAAAAAAAGATTGAGCACTTGCAAGTAAACTACTCGAGTTGTTTGGAGATTAAAAAACGTCGATTTTATAGACTATTAAAATATTATGCTCATAAACTTTCAGTTAGCAAAACATCAAGTACTCTTAAATAAGTTTAATTAAGTAGTTTATTCAAATGGTACTTTTCAGTTTAGTAAAGTTATTCCTTCAGCAATGATATAATATATGATTGTGTAAGCAAAGTACAAATAAAAATTCAACCAACATTTTTAATGTTTCTGATCATTTTAATTTTATTTCTACGCGATTGATCAGAAATAGATATGCGCTGTTTTTGGATGTGATTCGAAACTGATAGATAGTATCTACATGTAAATCAAGCCACGAATACAAACCACGCTTGAATCGCTCCGCGAATCAAAAGTTAGCAAGTTTTCTGCGGAAAAATCTATTTATAAATAATAAAATTATACGGACATAGACGCCTATTCGCATTTTCAACTAAATAAAAATATACAGGTTGATCTCTTTCCAGTTCTCTCTCCTCTCCTTCTCCCTCACTCGATCACTCACTCACTCGCATGCATACACATTCGTTCGCTTTAATGAGAACACTTTCCATCAATTTATCTATAGATAGGTTATTGAGTAAACTGATGGGGAAATCAACTTTTTTTTGCTCGTTCTGCTCGTCAGTTCGTATTTAGATTGTATGTATACATGTTTTTTTAAGTAGTTTGACACATATAACATTCGGTTGATGTATCAAATAAAAAGCGATAAATGAAATTAACTCTAAAGTTAGTCGATGTATAATAAAATAAAATTATTTATAAATATATTCTTAATCAATAAAATATTAAAATATTATTTCTATCGTATTTTTTCATCGCACAAAAAATAACTTTCTTTAATAAATACCGGTTTCCATCTGATATTACATCATGTTTCTAAGAAACGTGTAGTAAAACGACGAGTTTAATTAACTTTTAAAACCGAGTTTTTGGGAAACGTTCGTACGTTCAAACTAAAAATGTAAATTATACGCATAATATATTTAAAGAAAATAAAACAAGGATCTATTAACGGAATACAAAATACGTTAAACAATCAACTAAGTAAGTAAAAATGTTCGAACGATAGTTAACGGTTTTTTCCCCTCGATTGGTGTACTCTACGGTATTATAATGGCATTCGAAATCAATAGCGCTTATACTTATCACACGCAGTCCTTGTAATTCACGGATCTTTTAACGAATAGCTCGAAGGGTTTCGCAAGTTTAATACTATCTAATTCGTTGAAATATTTGTTTCGAGTTTTCCGAAATGGTAGTCACATGATCGCCAAACGCATATAATAAAAAGTATTTTTTTCTACTCAATTAGCTTAATAAGTGTTGTTTGTTTGTCTGCGCGTGTGTATCTATCTATTTATTCGCTGTTCGCTGCAAAGTACTGTATATCCGTTTCGGTTACGAAACAAGCGATATTTTTGTGTGTTATTTCCAACTTTTATCCGTCAATGAACATAAAAATTATATACCGTTCGTAATATATGCTTTTGTGAATTTAAGTGGAAAATTGTATTATTATACGGGCAAGATATTATACGAACATAATACCAGCAATCGTGTTGAAGTGACGCACTCATTAATGGATGGGAATATCCCGCCTCTATCCCAGTCTGAGTGAAGGTTAACTAGTGACTCCGTGACTGTGGCGTGCGAGTCTGTGTATGTGTGCGAGTGTGTGTGCAAGTGAGGACCAGTATTTGATTTTTCGTCGTGGCTTCCAAATCCGCAGATAACTGCGACACTCATTTTTTGAAAATAAGTTTGTCGGTGATATTGTGGCGTGAATTTTGTTTCGACTATATAGTCTTGCGTTTATTTGGGCGTATTTAAGGGATGAAAATCGTTTGATAAAAGGTATTGAAAGTTATTTTAAAATTAATTTTTATAAAATTTTTGAAAATTTCATTATCCTTAAATAAAACTTTACAGGTGTTTTCAGATATCATGTGAGTGCGAAGGGTGTGAACAGATTTTTACACTTTCACTTCCGTTCAGAAAACCTTTTGGTTGCCGTGTCTTTTTTTCGCATACACTATTTATTTAATTAAAAATTTCAATTAGAAATCAAGTTTCGCAAAAAAAATTTTCTCAAAAAATCTATTCAAAGTAATAAAAATCAACGACAAAAAAAACGCTAAAATATAATAAAAATATTTTTGCCCTAAAACAATGGAAAAACTATATTCGATGTGTCGGCTCGCAGTGTCGCAACGATTTACGTGTCATGCATGACAACTGACAACAAGCAGTATACCTTTTCGTAATACGTGTGTGCATAAGTGTTTTGTGTGTGTGTGTGTCTTCATTACACTTAAACGTCAGTTTAAATATAGCCTGAATGGCAGTAGACTGTGACACAATGCCATCATCGGCTGTCTACGTACGACAGTTGCTATTTAGCTACGGCCGCATTACGGCCATAAACAGGCCGGAAATCGACAACGTGGACCTTAATGTGCCGCGTGGTGTCATTTACGGACTTCTGGGGCCAAGCGGTTGCGGAAAGACCACTCTACTGCGATGCATCATTGGCCGATTGAAGCCCCAAAAGGGAACCGTTCGAGTATTCAATACGAAACCAGGTTATTTTTGAAGTTTAAATTATTAGTTTCTGTTATTGTAAATTCATTTTTTTTGTTCGCTGCCGCTGCATAATGTGCGCAATAAAAGAGAGCACATTGAGTTGACATTAACTGGTTATTTTAATATTTATGCGATGATAGTTTGTAAAATTTTTATGCCTTTTCGCACTGATTTATATCTATGATATTTGTTGGTGCATCGAAAAAATCCGTATTATGTTACGCTTGTTTAATGGCTAACGCGAATACGAAATTTAATTTAATAGTTTCACAATCATTCAGAGTTATGGTAACGCTTTTTATAACTCCCGAGTTTGAGCTAAAATATTGTGCACATCTTTATAATATTTAAGTGATCATAAATTCAAAAACAATGTTGTAAAGTGTGTTTTTGTGTTGTGTAAATTCCGATAAATAATCATTCAAAAATCTTGACCCTAGCCTTCACACCGCAGTAACGTCTTGAGTGCTATGATAATAGAGGCTGCGAAGTTAATTACAACATTTCATTGTATTTTTAAGCAACATTTTCCTCCTTTTGTATGCATCAAAAAACTCTTCTTTTTTCTACTTATTTTATATAGTATATGCAATAAAATAATAACTTCAATAGGGTTTCATTTATTGGCAAAAATTTACCTTGAATTTCATTGCCTTCATTTATATTAAGGTTTTTAACGCATCAAACGTACTCATGAGCATCGCCTTACTGTAATATACGATCGGAAATTCTTGCCTTTGATTACCGATTTTGTGTTTGGTTATAACAGGCAAACACTATAAGTTCAATCATTTTTAAATTTAAATGTACAATAAAAATGACCAAAAAAACCCTGAATAACAGACTTGAAAAGCAAATATACGATTAAAACGAATTTTATTTGCTAAATTAGAATCGGCGGCGAAAAAGTAAAAGCTGCGTCAAATAAATTAGAAAGCAACGATAAATCTGGAGGCAAAATGAACGCAAAAAAACCAGCTGTATCCAGTTATTATAAATAAATTAAATACGTTTATCAAAATTTCGTTAGCTCATGAAAGCCACTAAAACTATAAAAATAAACTCGATTCTCTTCTACTTTATTTTTTGTTGCAGGGATTAAAGCTGCATCAAATTAAATGGCTAATTCAAATTGCAATTAAAAAAACGAAAAAATTTTCTATTTTTAAATGTATATAATGTATTTTTTATTTTTACATTTAAAGCACGAAACTTTTGTTGCCAACTTGACCAAAATACGAGGCAATTATCTTAACGTTGTTGTTCTATATTTTTTCCCTATTCCGGTCATTACCATTTCGCGATAATCTCTTCGCTGTTGTATTAAATGCCTTTAAATGCTTAATATAGTTATTAGAGTGTGTGGTTTTGTCTCGAGCGAGTTCAAGGAATACATATTTTGAGGTCAATAAATTTTGTTTTTTTGACTAAAATTAATTGAAATTTTACACTTTAGTTAAAATTGTAATTCTTTAAGTATTTTATAATAATTGGGTTTACTATTAATTTAATGACAATTAAAATATTTTTCTCGGATTTTATTACGGCGTATATCATTAAAAATTAGAGCGAAAAAATCGCTAGATTTCACAAACCGTTAAAATTTTGGTCACACTTTCAGAACTAAGACGAAGGTTAAGCTGGTTATTATTTATTACAATAGGATATCAATGTTACGAATTAATATCAGTGTGTAATCATAGGTTTTTTTGTCACTAGTATTATCAAATTATAGTTTACGAAAAAAAAGAAAGTATTTTTGCCAAAAAAATCGCTACTCATTTCCTGACTTGTAAATTGAAATAATTTAAATGCTAAACGTAATTTTAAAATCCTGTGGTTAATTATTATTTATTAAATAACCGGCAACGAGTCTCCTGGTTAATTATTTTTTTGTTTACATGAGCAGTATTCATATTGTCTCACACGCACACGCTTTTGACAAACATTTTCGCAATTTTTAAATACAATTGTCACGAAATTTAAATTTCATAGCCGATTAATTATTCGTGTAGTTGACCTCAATTGCGAAAATATGTATTCCAACAAACATTTCCCATTTTTTGGTTTTTGAAAACGTTTTTCCATAAATCAATTTTTTACCGAATTCGATTGTTTAAACACTTGCCCTTATAGCTAATTTGCAAATTGATTCTGATTGAGAGTGGGTTTATTGTTTTCTTTATGCATCGTCATGTGTTGGTTTTTCAATTGAAATTATTATTATAATGATCAATACTCGTTATTAATTTGACAGCTGAATCAAACTTGCATTGAAACGCGAATAATAACAAGTGAAACTAAATAAATATTTATGAAAGATGCAATATTGTATTAATTATGCAATATTTATATTTCAAATTATTCTCTCACTTAATATTATGATGAGTAAATAATTTATGTGATTTTACGTTAATAATTAATATAGATTTCTGCAGGATATGCGCGAGTAAATACACACACATCTGTGAATTAAATCACAATATTCAAAAAATAGTACAACATGTACCATAGTTGATAACTTTTTTCGTAACTTTATGCCTGATTATTCAAATGTTTTACATCCCAGCTTATGAATATTCGTAATTTATTATCTTATAGCTATAAAATAATAATAAAATTTATAATATTAAATTTTAGGACCAATTGTCATGGGGGTTATGGTAAAGATTTAGTTAGCATTAAAATTCAAATAATGATTATGAATTAACATGGATTCTTAATGTTTATTTCAATTTACATATTGTTTTTGCTGATAGCTATTTAAATGCAAAAATTTGAATTTTTTATTTCAATAAATCAGTCATACAAACGAAATAATCATTTAAAAGATTATAAATAATCAAAACAAGAACGGTCATAACCATAGAGATCTCACTATATCTAAGTTTTATATATACCTAAGCTAATAAATATATTAGTTTTTAAACTCACGGCAGAAAATTTTAAATTCCTTTATTAATATAAAACTTCGAACGGAAAGACATGGTCAAAAGCATAAGCTAGACTTTTGAATAAAATGTGTGCGAAAAAATAAGATACAGGAAATTATTACATATTCAAGTCAGGGTTTTATTGCATTTATTCTATTTTATGCTTTTACTAATGTAATTGTAATTGTAACTGGGTTAGCAATAGATTGTCATCTTTGCTATTATGGTTTAATGAAACTCTTCTTCTAAGTTAAGAATTGATAAAATTAATTTTAAGTTGAATAACAAAAATTAGAATAAATAAATTCATGAATAATAATAATTATGTAATATTAAAATGTGAAATATTATTATTAGAATTAGTGTATTAAATTAAAAGTTGGCAACAGTTAAAAATATGATCAAATATCACGAGTCAATCGAAACCGCCGGTTTAATCATTAACGTATTTTTAATTGCATTTAGAAAATTAGAACTAAATAAAATTAAATATCATAATAATGTTTTTAAGTTGTTTCCCTACACTCACCAATATGGTGTTTATTGTTTAAATTGTTTCTTTTTTTATTTATCTTTTTATCTCAATAAAAATTAAAACAGTTTTTATATAAAGTTTCATATTAAGGTTAAACACGTGCCGTTAATCATTATTGTCACAATAATGACGTTAAAGCTTCAGATTTAAATCGAATTATTGCAACTACTTATTGCATTAATTTAATTACAAATTAATTGACGTATTTAATGGTATATGTTTATTAGCATTCCAGTAATATTGATAATTTTTTAATCACCTTTATATGGATCTTTATTTATATTCATTTATTTATTTCCTATTTTCTTATTTAAACTTATTTTCATATTTTTATATTTATAATTTACATATTATTTTTGTTAACATTAAAATAATACAGCAATAAGTAATAAGTAAATCATGAGTAAGACATCCAAGTAAAGGGAGTTTAAAGTCATTTAAATATTTATTAAAGTTTAAGTTCGGTTTGTGTGAGCAAATATTTTGGGATTTACCAGTATTCCGGAAATTTCATTGTAAAAAGCAAAAAATATTTGTTTTTGACTGTAATTTATTTAATGGAAAGTCCTGTTTATTGACTAAGTTTTTAAAAATTTAAAAGATGTAGAGTTGATCCCACTAAATAATAATTCAATTTATCGGCACGGTTTGTTACAACAAATTTATTTTTATTTTCAAGTTATTTTAAACGGATATTAAATAACGTTAGGCTTTATTTTAATTTCTTAATATATAAATTCCTTAACTTTCCTTTAGTAAATATAGTAGTTTATTGTTGTCTCTAGATTTATTTACGCCTAAATGCTTGCTAAAAAATAAATAAAAATATGCTTGAATTTATTTACATCAAATTTATTTTTTAGTTCCCACGTAAATTATAGATTATTTTTGCTGGAAAATTCAGGCATATGACTCGTATTTCATCATATTTAGTTATGAATAAGTTTAGGTATATATTAGTATTTTTTTCTAGTCAAAAGAAGATATAATTGGTGTAACGCGGTATATATACGAATAAGTCTTCCCTCAAAAAACATAATAATTTCCTAGCTTTCCACAAAATAAATCACACATAAATTACTTAGTGTGGGAAAATATTTTACAATAAACTCTAATTTTTTATTTAAAAAAATAAAATTTAAGAATGCGTGAATTATATTTGTGTGCCATATTAACTATTATGTTTATTGTTTGCCCAAATTAAATATTCAATGCCAAAAAACTTAGCGAGCTTTGCTTTCCGAAATACAGTTATTATGTAATGCAGATTAAACGAAAAAAACATTCGATAATAACTAATGTTATAAGTTATTATTAAAATATTTGTTAATTCTTTTTTTTGTTTGTTGTTAAACTAAATGACTAAAGGATATCTGCCAGTAATTTCGTAATAATTTGATGGTTTTTTGTTAGAAATATGTTCGCCACTTGTATCGCGTAAAGTGGTTGACATTGACATAAACAAAGCGATTAAAATCAGAAAATTAAAACTTTTTTCCTCGGTGTTCATGAAGTTCTTAAATCCATTTTCAATTAGAAAAACAATAAAGATAAACGACGTGTTGAAAAATATTATAATTGCGTTAAGTTGACTTTGACCCAAGAATTTATCTTTTTGGATAAATTTTTATATCGCATTTCCGATCATTTATATATTTGGCAAAAATATATTATAACAACTTATATAATGTAATCCATATTTTTTACAAACATATTAATTTTTCAAAAAATTGAAAAATTTTCTAGTTTAAAAATTCCACTATATAAATTCAAAGCTTTACTCTGGATTTTACAGCTACCAGTTTTATTTCCAAAATTAAATAATAAGGATATATTATATAAATAAATATTTAAATTATACAATATTACGTACATTAAGCTATTCTTAATTTTACCAATATTTAACATTATATATTAATTTAAAAATTCAGGCACAAAGGAGAGTGGTATACCGGGTCCAGGCATTGGTTATATGCCACAGGAGTTGGCCCTTATTTCTCAATTTACAATCAAAGAAACACTGTACTATTACGGCGGATTTTGCTGTACAAACAAATCATTGATCGGCAAACGAATCCAATTTTTGCTGCAATTGCTTGATTTAACTCAAATGGAAAACAAATTCGTCGACAAATTGTCGGGCGGACAGAAACGAAGAGTGTCGCTAGCGATCGCTTTAATTAATAATCCGCCCCTTTTAATACTCGACGAGCCAACTGTCGGCGTGGATCCGATTTTGCGGGAGACTATTTGGAATTATTTGGTGAAAATTAGCAAAGAAGGCCTTACGGTATTTAAAAATCCAATTTTAAATATGCTTTTAAAATTGTAAATTTCGTCGGAATAGGGTTTAATTAATTTATGATCTAAATATCGCAATTACCTCTTAAAAGTGACATATACTTGTGGCCCCTCAAGTTAGCTACCCTTTTATAGTAATCAAAAGGTGAAAGACACCGAACAAACAAAATGTTGACGGAGACAGACAAACAAATAAAGCGAAAGTTGTCGTGTTTTCGCTATTCGAGTAGAAAACTATTCGAAAAAACAGAAATAAATATTTTATATTTTAAGCGGAATAATAATAATTTCATAAAATATTTATGGCCCTAAGCGTAGCCTTAAACGCGTTGCAATTCATTTATAAATGATTATTGAATGTCTTAACAACTAATACAACTATATTTATATATTTAACAATCTTATTATACAACGCACACACATACACACGCACACGAAATACATTTGACGGCATTATTTTTGGCATTCATAATTAGGTAATAGTGACAACGCATTATATCGAAGAGGCGAGAAGTGCGGATATGGTCGGCTTTATGAGATCAGGGCACATACTATCGGAAGGAAACCCAAATAAATTAATGGCAAATTACTGCGTCACTAGTATGGAGCAATTATTTCTAATCTTGTCGCGCAACGACGAAATGGATAAACACTTGCAAAACACACACAACAATCACGCACCACTTAACCAACAATCGTTTAACAATCGGGGCAACAATGGCGCCGCCAATAATTACGGCAACGACGCGAAAAAACGGAACGCACACCAGAACATGGCGTACGCGCTCAACAACGACGAAAAACTCCATCAGCGAAACGGTAAAAATTTCGTATGCAACGGATCCAATGGCGCCCCAAACGATTATATCGCGGAAAAATACCCCGAAAACAATATTTATTCGGTTACCGAGGTTTACACGCAAATCGAGCCCGATTTGCACGTCAATACCCACGCGGCCCATGTCGCGAAAAATAGCGAGTTAGTTAATTTCAAGAACCGGATGAACGTTAGGCCAGTCAACCGAATCGGCGTTCTGTGCAACAAAAATCGTTTAAGACTTTTCCGTCGCATACCCGAACTAATTATCACTATGCTGTTGCCCGCGTTAGAGGTGGCCCTGTTTTGCCTGTGCATGGGTCGCGATCCCACTAACGTCCAAATGGCCGTTAGTAACCAGGAGTTCCCGCCGCTATTGAGCGCCATATTTCTCAACTCGATCGACGATAAATTCATTGCGCTCAAGTACTTTCCGTCGCACGACGAAGCGATTAATTCGGTGCGCGAGGCGGAGAGCTACTCGGCTATGGTTATATCGGAAAATTTTAGCCGCGCTATTAACAAATTGTACCGGTATATCGAACCGGACAATTCGCGCGACGGTCTAGACAACCAGACGCTCGACGACAGTACTATTAAGATCTATTACGACGCGTCCAACGCGTTGCACGTCAACGTGATTCGTAGGGAAGTGTTTAGTGCAGTGTTTAAGTTTGCCGAAACTGTTTCCTATACGATTGGTTACGAGTTGTCGCGGTTCAAACTGCCGATAAAGTTCGAGCAGCCGATATATGGCCGCGAAAAGGCCGATATGATCGAGTTTGTTGGACCCGGGCTTATGGTGTTTATCGTATTTTTCGCCACAATGTCGATCACTAGTATGGCGTTTCTCTCGGAGAGAAGAGAAGGTAAAAATTTGTTGCACGTCTCAAACTTTTTTAATTTTTGCAGACATTTGCAGATTTATCAATGTTTTTTATCAGCCATAATTAGATTGTGTGAAAAAATTTAATTTTAGTGATTAGTGAGAGGTAAATAATATTCATCGTTAACCTTGACTTTAACCTTTCCGTGAACTATAAAATCTTATTAAAAAATTAATTTTCGTTGAATGAATTTTGTCAATTAAGATAAAATTTGGTTGTCATCTTTTCGTGAGACGACACTTGAGATTTTAGGAAATAAGCGCAAACAGATTTCTAGCTATTTTTTAACCGACAGAAGAAACACGCAGAAAGTGACTATTATTTTATTTTCCAAGTGACACTCTTATTTCCCAAATCAATATATTTGGTCTCATATCCGTAACAAAAATCTATCCCAATAATTTGCAGGCACATTAGAGCGTTCAATGATCTCTGGCGTGACATCGACGGAATTTATAATCGCTCAAATTATTAATATAACGTTGCTGCTGATTACGCAGATTGCGCTCACCGTTATCATGGGCTTCTGGATATTCGAGTTCCCTATGAAAGGCTCTTACGCTCTGGCGATTATGATGATGTTCCTGCAGGGTATCTGTGGTAAGCTATGTCCCAATCACTCGAACATACATTTTTACGCTTTGATCTATTTTTCCCAAATTAATGTATTACGCGCACTCTTATTAACGAATAAGAGCGATAATGCGCCAAAAAATTTGACGATAATGTCGTAGATAAGGATTTTAATTAATAAACTAAACAAGAGTACGCGTGTAGAAAATTGTTAACAGT
This sequence comes from Phthiracarus laevigatus, assembly GCA_034700185.1. NCBI lineage: Eukaryota > Metazoa > Arthropoda > Arachnida > Sarcoptiformes > Phthiracaridae > Phthiracarus > Phthiracarus laevigatus. The sequence goes on along the minus strand of JAQIXJ010002357.1, from coordinate 4,929 downwards.
TCGCGTTTCGTTGTATGCCTTCTAGTGATTTCCCAAATAAGTTTTGCTAAAGTTAATTCGCATCATAAACATAGTTTTTTTTATTAATTATTAAAAATTAATTCCCCACGAAGATTACATTAAACCTTGAAAATTTTGATGACAACTAACGAATTAACATCATAAGACACTGGGAAAGATGATCAAAAAAACAACAAAATACTGAAACGCTTTTTTTGGTGCTAATAAATTAATCAATTATTTTTACTGAATTCCAGGCATGTGTTACGGTTTGATGTTGTCGTCGATCTGTACGCACGAAATAACCGCTCTATTATTAGGCACCGGCTCTATATTGCCGTTTTGTTTTATGACCGGAATATTTTGGCCAATCGAAACGATGACGCCATTCCTCCGCTATATTAGCTATTTAATGCCCCAAACGAAACCTATGGAATCATTCAGACATATCTTAATCCGAGGCTTTAATCTGTGTCGGGCCAGCGTTTACAATGGGTTTTTGATCAGTGGATGCTGGATCGCGTTCTTTCTCATCGCCGCTATTGTGATATTTAAGCTTAGATAATATGAATAATAGGTTGTCTATTATTTTTCGATTAATTATAATTGTGTATTATAATTATTACGTAATTAATTGTTTACGGAGAAGAAAAAAAACAATTTTTATTAATAATTTACACTTAAATATAAAATAAAATTTTTTTTAGTAAAAAAAAGTTGTTTAAAAAGAATGTTAATTTTGCCAAAATTTGAGATAACATAAGAGTATTTAACACGTGAAAAATTATAAATCATAAAAAATTTGAATGTTAGCCCCAGATCTATAAAACATCTGAATACGAATATTTGGTTACAAAATGGCAATAAAATTTTAAATCAGTTAAATAAAATTCTCGACTTGGTTAGCACGTACGCGAGCGCAATGTAGATCGACGTATAGATAATATTGACAATATAGCCGATCCACACTTCGAAACGGTCTAAACCCCATCCACGGTTCACGATGCAAGACATCGCATTGCTCGTAGTGGTCATCGGAAGAACTAAAGCAATATATTGCATGACCGGCGACAACGATTCCAACGGCCAAATCATTCCGCTAAGGATTAGCGCCGGTACTAAAGTACCGGCCAATATGAGGGCAGACGTTAAATCATCTTTGCTTACGATAGAAACTAGAAGACCGAGCGATATGCCGCTCAATCCTTGCATGAAAACCATCACTGACATGAGAAAGAAATTTTCTTTCCCAGCCGTACCGATAAGCGGGTACACAGCGATAAGTAGCAATAATACTTTACAACTTAGCAACAATATTCTTATAACGAGATGCGTAAAAAAATAGTCAAAAATCTGAACGCCAGCCGCCAACGATCGCTCCAGAATTCCTTCGTTTTTTTCGGCTATAATCGAATTCGAAATGAGCAGCAAAGGTATAATAAATATGACCAGCGTTAGGCACGCACCAATCAAGTACTCTCCGTGTTGGTTTGGGTCCCCATAAACCCAATTTAAATTGAGAATCGAAATGAATTCCGGATTCTGGCCGCTGGACGATAGGTACGAACGAATCAAAGCCAAATAGGTTTTCAACAGTTGTGGAAGCATTAGAAATCCTTGTGGTTTCGACAGATCCAAGTAGAATAACGAGCTTCGCTTATTTTCGAAGAACGCCTTTTCCACGATCTCTTTTCGTTCGATGAACGAATCGCCTTTAGGGCCGTAAAGCTTCGCAAACGATTTCGAATAGTTTGCCAGAATAAGTATTGCCGCATTCGATTTACCGTCGATTACCGACTCGATTGCTGCCGATTTTGTATCGTAAAACATGTTTATAAACCGGTGTTCTTCCAATATGTCGATCATTTTGAGGGAAAAATTGGCTGGATTGTCCTCGTTGTAGATCGATATTTCGTAATGGATATCGCCTAAACGAGACGTCACCAGAAAGAACAGAAGTACGGTAATTGCTGGCAAGGATATAGCAAAAAACGTTATGAACACTTTGTAGCGGATCAGTTTGAGTAAATGTTTTTTTAATAGTGGACTGGTGTGCGCGCCTAAATGACTGTAAATGGAGAATAGAATTTTGATAATTGTTTGATCGATTAATAATTATATGGTTAGAACGTTAATTATATTTGAAACAAGTGTGGGCTTTCGTAGCTGAGCTCGCATTTTGGCATTGAACATATTTTGCAAAAATGAGGCAGTTCTTGTAATTTTTTTCGGCACAAGGGTTTTTTAAAACCAAAAGCTTTACATTTAATAACATAGTAAATTAATTAGTATTTTATATAAGGCACTCACAATTTTTTCTTATCGAATTCTTGAGTTTTATATTGAATTTTTTTAATTCCATCTGCATTGCCTTCACCAATACTAGTAAGTGCTGCTAAACTAGTTTCTTTATCGTTAATTTGGCAAAGCGTCAAGAAAACATTTTCTAATGTATTGCAGTTGAATTTGTTTAACAAATTTTCAGGATTCTGTTCCTCAAGGATTCTGCCATTTCTCATAAAAGCCACGTTCGTAGCCGTTCTCGCTTCTTCAATATAATGCGTGGTTATTATAATAGTGGCCGCTCTAGCTATGCATATCGATTCCATATATTCCCAGATAACGCGTCTCAGCACCGGATCCACGCCAACAGTCGGTTCGTCGAGTATCACTAACTGTGGATTATGTAAGAGTGCGATCGACAGCGACACTCGTCTCTTTTGGCCTTCGCTTAATCGCGAAACGAATCGCGATTTCTCGGGTAAATTTAATAGTTTTTGCATCTGTTTGATTCCATCGGTAATACTGTTGTCGCTCATTCCGTACAGTCTGGCGAAATATCGCAAATTCTCTTCGATCGTAAAGTCGACGCATATCGATATATCCTGCGGCATATAACCGATTTTGTCTCCTAATTGAAATTAAAATAAAATTAATAACCAAATAATTAATATTAAACCTATTATAAGCAATAGCCAACGCGTCATTCACTTTGTATTAATCTCGAATCGATGCCATAAACGGTAATCTCTCCACTAAGCGGGCGAATCCTATCTATAATACACCGGATTAGTGTTGTTTTTCCGCATCCGTTCGGCCCAAGCAATGCGTAAATATGGCCCTTCGGTACAGTAATGTTGCAGTTAGTGAGCACTTGCTTTGGTTTAGAGCCAAATGTGGCGTATGAATGGTACACATTCCTAACTTTTACGGCACAAACGTCGTCATCGCATACTGTTTTATCAATAACCGAATTCGCTACCATTAATGCCGAACCACTTGGTTCACTGTTATCGGCAGCCATTACTCGTTCTTATATTTGATTTTTCTCATTCAGATTGTTTTTATCGATAAATTTCCGTCGCTCAACGCATAACTTGACTGCCATAAAAAAGAAAAGTCAATAATTTAAAGCGCTATATGTTCGTATTAGTTGAAAGTGATAAACCCCTAACATCAAGGTAAACGAGAAAATGCGCATTTGAATACTGGATATATTTAATTCTTATTAATCGCTGTTTTGATGACTAACATCGTTTTTTTTCGTATATATCTGTTGCATACAAATACGACACAATTTTGCAATTTTTCCCTAATTGCGAATACCAGTATAATATAAACCAAGGCATGCAAGTAAGTGTTTTTGAAAAAATTTTCATCTGTAAAATTTATCCTCTTAATGCAAATAATTTTTATAGTTGTTTTCTATAGATGGCTTGCAAAAGCATTCCTAATTAACATTAATGATTACTTCGTTTTATGATATTTTTTAGGTAATTATGGTCAAATTCCCCTAAATTAAAATATTATACATAAATAAAAACCTGAATTCAATATGGCTTTTAAGTTAGTTTATGAAATTAAAATAACAAATTAGTTTTTTAAGACCTAATAGTATTAAAATGATCAAAGAATATTTAATTTACAGTATACAGTATAATCCGATATTCAGGAAAAGTACAGTCTATGGTTAAAAGTAGAAATGAAAAAGTGCAAGCTATAGAGGCTTTTTGAAGCCTTAAAGCCTTAGCCTCTATAAAGTACTGTTAGCTATAGACTTAGGATTAGCCTTTAACCTTAACCTTAACAATAAGCTTAAATTAAATATATATAATTATATTTTAGCAAAGCGTATATTACTTAAATAAACAAAAATTTTAATTAATATTGTTTTGCTAAAACTTTCATGGGTTAAAAATATTGTTATAAATAGAAATTGAGTGAGTGTTTTGAAAAATTAGATTTGTCTTTGTTCTGCTCTAAAAGTGAACATCAAATCTGTTTTTATCGTGCCCAGAAAGACAATAGACGCATATTATAGTAAAGTTAGTCAAAAATTCAAGTCAAAAAAATTAAAAATACTAAAAAAATTGTAAAATTACTCCACACAGATTTTCAAATCCCAAATCCAATATCTGTATTTTGCAAATTGATCTAAAAACTTAAATTAAATATTTAATTCGGCTACAATGATGTTTAATGCATAATAAATCCAACTAAAAGTGATATACAAGTTTTAAACAATAATCCAGAATTTATCAAAAATTCAAAATAATCCAGTCTATCTAATTTTTCTAAAAATTCCTGCTGGTTTTGTTAAATAAGCTTAGTATTTAGAATTTGTACCAATATTAGTACGAAATATGCAGTGATGGGCAATGCTCGAGCGGATGGGGCTCGGTGCTGAGCGTGAGCGGCGAGCGTGAGCGCTGAGCGTAGGGGGTCAAGCGTGAGCGTGAGCGCTGAGCGTAGGGGGTCAAGCGTGAGCGCGAGCGCGAGCGCCGAGCGTATATTAAAAATATATTTTTTTAACTTTTTCCGTTTATTAATAAAAAATTTATGCTACAACATGGATGTAGCTCATATACAATTAGTTGTAGCTCAAAATTGATTGAATAAACATATTCGAAAGTTTATAAAAATGGTTTT
>JAQIXJ010002356.1:0-16163 GCA_034700185.1 Phthiracarus laevigatus | reverse complement strand
TAATCTTATGCATCCTAATGCATCATTAGATTTTAATTACATCAAAAAATAATTTGTTTAGATTAATTTATAAAATTTGTAAAATAATTATATCTTTGCATATAATTTTTCAAATGATTATAGCAAACTAATTAAAAAATATTTTATTTAAATTAATAGTTTTTACCAAATCTCATGCTTATCTACGCTGTGTTCAAAATAGTTTTTTACTTTTCCAAATTACATTAAATAATTATGCTCTACTTTCTAAAACTTATCTACTGATTTTAATATGCTAATCGATGTTAATAAACTGCATTTTAAGACTATTATTGATGTAGTAAACTTCATTAGATTCAATAATAACATTTATATTTCACAAAGTTTCACGTGATCAGGCAATGTTGAAAATAAAAGCTTTCACCAAAATAATATAAAATTCTTGTTTTCAATTTTAATCATCCTTTAAAATTAGTTTTTTTTGAAAAAGTTTCAATAAAATAAATTTCAACAGATAATTAGCTTAGTGTATTATTATTTAACATGCATTGATCTTCTTAATATTATGCTCTATGCTCTAGACTATGAAACGGACCCCTATTTTTCGGACACCCACCAGCTCCCGTTTCAGTTATATAAACGTCTTTACAAATTGAGTATCATTATTGAATCAAAAATCGAAAATAGTTTTTAATTTAACATAAATAGTCAGCACGCGTGGTAAACCACTTAATTTTAACTTATTTGTTATTACTAAACCAATAAATATTTTTATTTAAAATGTACAAAATATCAATTGAAATATTGTCGATTATGACAAACAAAATGAATATATTAATAAATAAATACTTATTAATTTGCTTCATATATTCATCAAAGCGTTATTATCTGTCATTAATGTCTCTCGTGTAAAAAAAGTTAAATTCTTTTTTGACAAAAACATGTTTATGAACTTTTGAAAATCATGAAAATCATACACTAATAGAATCGAATCCAAAAATAGATTAAAAATTTATATTTAAATTTAGCAGAAATGCAAGAAAATTAGAACATAATATGGAAGATTATGCCAAAATGATTAAATCAGTTGATTTATATTAATTATAAATTAGTTTTTCACTCAAGTATGAAAAATTATTTACTAAATTTATACTTTACACGAACTTTAGCACCAAAACTTTAATGGTGCTAAAACTAAACAAACTTAATTGAAGATATAACAAATATGTATTATTGAATTATAGGTAGCTGTAAATATATACGTTTAATGCACTATTTTCCATAAAATGTATAGCACAGTCTTTTCAATTGTTCATTTTAAAATTAATTTAAATATTGGATAATATTTAGCTACTCACCATTATTCAATGTTTAACAAAGAATATGTTTTATACTACTAAGTATTGTAAGTATAAAAATACAATTAATTTTAAAACAAATAACTACTATTAATTATTTTTAAGGATTGATTTATCAAAACATAAAACTTGCTCCAAAAATTTAATAATAAAGCTCATTAATCATGTTATCATTTCGTTCTAAAGATTCTTTTGTGACTTAATAATAAGCTTGCGTTAAAGGTAACATTTAAGCACACCAATTATAAGTATTTAAAACAAAAATACAATTTGTTGAAAAATATCAACTATTAAATTTTTGATTTATTGAAATAGTATATTATAAATTAATAATATTAAAAAATGGAAATAAAAATTAAATAAATAATAAACAAGATCGATACGGTCATAATATCTTACATTGTAAAGTTTGTTTTAGTAAATCTATGATCGCTCGCTCTCTCCATTCGCTTACAACCACTAGTTAAGATTATTTTTATTGAATTTAAGTTGTTCTTGCTTTTAATTTCGGAAGCCAAGAAGTGTTCTTATTTTTATTCGATATTGTCCTTAGGTTTACTACAAAAAAGGAATATATTGTTCAGATTTTATTAAAAAAAGAGTAATATTTTGACGTAAGTATTTTACACATAACAAAAGTTTAAACAAAAACTTATATTTTTTAAAATTGATAAAATTTTTATATTAATGCTTTCTATCATATTTGGTTCCAAACGATACGATGAGCCAGATTTTATATTAATTGTGGTCGTAAACGTATTTGAATTTTACAGTTTACAAGTTTTAATAAATTGTTTGAAGACGTTTCTTTTCTATAATCTAAATAAGTTTATAAAAATAAACGAAATTTAAAACTCAACTTTAAAATAAGAAATTTAGTTAATTATTAAAGCAAAAACAATTGTTATTATTCTATCTCACATTGATTTGAACAAAAACTTTATTATGGATTTGACAAAATAATCAAATTAAATTTATTTGAAAATATAATTTGTGTAAAACGAGCTTTAATCCATATTAATTAATAAGGATGTTTTAATTTTTACATTTCGTTTCTTTATAGTTAATTTTATGATAATTTTGATTTTACATGCTTTCGTAAACTCATTAAATAATGTTTTTATGTTCATTCAGATTTTTTACGTGTACTATACTATATATTGTTGTTCAATTGGTCTCAATCCATAGTTTATCTTCGCTGTACGTCTAAACAAAAACTAAATAAGTTTTTAAAAATTTATTAAAATTAAACTTTAACCACATTTTAAATACAATTAACCCATTATGCCATTAAGATATAATAATTGTTCCCATCTTTATAAAGTTTAAGTTTTGTTAGTAAATATTAAACAAAATTTAATATAAAAGTTACAGTTTAAATTAAGCTATTTATAGATATCATGCTTTCTCAGTCATAATGGCTTATATTTTATTTTATGTTGAATTATATGTTAAACATGAATAAATATATAATTATTAAATCATCAAACTCAGAACTATTTAGTTTTGAAAATTAAATTAAAAGTTTTACTTTTGATAAACGTTTAGGTTATAAAATTAACACATTTGTATTAAAAAATTTACTATATTAAGACGAGATGGAATCAGAAAAATATATAAGACCTCTGTTCTTACATGCATAAATTTTATTAAATTTAGGTTATTTTTGCCACTTCAAGTTTAATTGGTCAATGGTAAAATTTTAATTTACTAATCAGTTTAATATTAAACATTAAGAAATTAGATTATATTATAAAAATTTAGTTAGTTTTTTATCTGAGTGCATTCTTTAAATATATGGATTTGGGCTAACTATCAGTCTTTCTGTTTATGCGTGCGCAATTAAATTAATTAATGGGTTTTGATATTTATATTAATAAAGAGATTTCACAGATCTTAAATTTAAATTTAGGAAGATTTAATTCAAAATTAGGATTGAAAAGAACATAAATGGTCGAAATTTAGATTATAATTTGAGTTGCATCTGTCGCTATATGACGAAATAAACAAATTTTATTCAAATATGTGGTTATTTAAAGTCTATTGAACTTTTAAGTAATAAGTAGTGTTGTTTCTATTTCTGAAAATCGGAATTGAAATGTAAATATAATTTGCATTTTAATTTAAATTAATTGAAATTGAGGTGTCATTTAAATTTTTGCATTTCAAAAAATCGAAATAGAAATACAATTAAAATCAGATATTTTTAAAAATATAAATTAAAATGCAACTTAAATTAAACGAAAATTTAATAAAAAGTTGAAAAGCAATTTAATTTATTGTAGTTCAGTTTAAATAAAAATTTATATTTACATGTTTAATTTGATATCAATGTTATATTATATTAAAAAGATAAACCGGTTTTAGTGTTGTTTTCATTTTTGAAAATCGAAATTGAAATGTAAATAAAACATGCATCTATATTTCGATTAATTGAAATCGAAATGCAATCGAAATAACCCTATAAAAAATATTGAAATCGAAATGTAATTAAAATCGAAAACCTAATAAGAAAACATCACTAGTAAACTTAATTTATTTTCCACAACATTTTTTTAATACAATTTTAAAATTTTGTTTTAAAATCCTATTAAACAATTTGATATCTGCTTTAAATGGTTTTACAAATGTAATAAAGAAATATAAGAAAAAAAGAAGGCCAACAAAACTTCTGGTTCGGTGAATAATTACTAATTAAAATATATTATTTAAAATCTTTCTTTTAGAGGAAATTACTAAAGATAAAGAAAGCTTGCCTGCTTTCAGTATTTGGCTTGGATTCATAGAAAAATTATATGCTTTTTTTGTAAACAACATACAATGATAATACTAGGTGGATTCTACATCTGTAAATGTGGACACAATGATAAGATACCGTTAGCGAAAAAAATTTTATGCAACAAAATCTATATTGCACTAAAATGTCACAGCTATCTTTATGAAAATAATTATCCAAGTTTTTAGCCTAATTCGTGTTGGGATTCAGAAATTTGGGACAATATTATTATAAATTGCAAATGTTGTAGCTTTGATGTAAAGGTCTATTAAAATTATTAATTAAGAAATGTTGAATCAAAAAATTATTAAAGTTGATAACAATATTATACAAATATAAATAGATATAACAAGTTTCATACGATAATCATATAATTATAAATAATTGATATAATATGCTTTTAAAGTAAAATTTAATACTCGTTATTAAAAACATTGCTATTACAAAATATAATATATATGAATATTTATAATAAACTCAATAAAAATTGTTTGGTGAAAATAAATGAAAATTTTATTGAATATTAATACAAATGCTGCTTATTCAATACGTTTAATTTCGTAAAAGATCTGCTATAAGAAACATGCGAATTCTTTTAATTTTTTAAGAACTTTCAAATGTTTTTTGTTTTTTATTGAAATATATTGTTTAGTTTTCAGTTAACTCCTCTATCAAAGGCCTTTCTGAAAACTTATGCAATTTTATTTTTCAATTAAAACAGGAAACTTATTAATTTAAATTATAAAAAACCATTAATAACAAGAACGGAACATTCACAGAGAGCTCACTTTACTTAGGTTAAGTTAGTTTATCTATTTCATACTTAAACTTCAACTTAATTAGTTTCTGACACAAGAAAGGAAAAATTACTTTATTTATATAAGAAATCTGTGAAATCCCTTTACTGTTATAAAACTACGAACAGACAGACGTACAGACGGATAGACGGACAGACGGACAGACTGGACAGACGCACAGACGGACAGACGGACAGACAGACATGGTCAAATTCATAAGGTCCCCTTTATCTAAAATATGAGCTAATAAGGTCAAAGAGACCATGAGTGTGGTCAAATATAGGGCGAAATGAGTCAAAAACTGGGTCAAAATAAGCAAAAACCACGTCAAAATAGGCGAAATTACACAAAAATGGCCAAAATTTGGTTAAAAATTGATTGGAATATGCCGATTTTGCTTAAAAAATGGTTTCAATTAGCAAAAATTAGATCAAAATAAGCAAATATAATCTATAAAATATAGTATAAAAAATTGGCAAAACAATTATTATTTCATGCTCAAAATGGACAAAAAACGGGTCAAATAGAAAAAATAGACAAAACTTAAGTCAAAAGTGATTTGTACTTAATTTGTCAGCCTTTATCATATTATAACTTTTAACAGAAATTCTTATAGAACTATTAAAAATATTAAATTATGGGAGCGTGAGAAAGAAAAAAACGACTGACCATATTCTAAGTTAAATTTAAATAGCAAATTTAGATATTATGACGCATCGTTCTTACATCAGAAATTTTAAAAAACTGTATTGCATGCAAAAACTATGCGGATTTAAATGGTAACACTTTATTCCTAAAACATTTTTTATCTGACATTTTAGACAGATGTATGGATTTGACTTTGTCCGTCCGTCTGTCCGTCCGGCCGCACTCTTATTCTAATAAAGGGATTTTGATCTTTACTTTAATAAAGGAATTTTACCATTTTCTTATTCTTATTTATGTTTTTTAAACGAAATCTTATTCGAATTAAGGGATTTTAAACGAAATCTTATTCTAATTAAGGGATTTTCAGCGAATTATTATTCTAATAAAGGGATTTCCATGTTATTAAATCCAAAACAAGATCAATACGGTCATAATATCTGACTTTGTGGTTTAAATTTTAGGTAGATAGTATATAGTATCTCTTCGTTCGCTCGCTCCCATAATTTTATATTTACGATTATAAGTTAGTTATTATGTTAAAGCATGAGAAATCAAAAACAAATCACTTTATTATCGCTTATTAGTTGCATATGCCACTTTATTTTTTGACATTTTTGCCGAAATTCCCCTTTTTTATTAATTAAATTTTGTCATTTTAGCATAGTTTTTTCCTAATTCGTAAAGTTTTTATGTAGATTTTTACCATTTTAATTCTATAATTCAATATTTTTACACCAAAAATCGGCATATGCCACTTTTCGAACTAATCAAATTTTATTTTTTAAGCCTAATTATTCCCATTTTGGCTACTTTTCAGTAATTTTTTTGACATGTTGGGTCTGAAAATCACTATTTTTATGTCAAAAACCGGCATATGCCACTCAATTTTTATTCTTAATTTTCATCATTTTTGCCTAAATTTGTATAATTTGGCCAGTTTTGTGGTGTTTTTTGCTATTTTTTCAACAAAAAGCGGCATATGCTACTCATTTTTAACAAATTTTGGCTATTTGTATCAGATTCTTGCCTAATTCAGCACAATTTTGTCCATTTTTGACCCCTTAAAAGCCAATTCTGAGCTTACTTTTTGTTTTTTTGACCGTTTATTTTGTCCTTTTTGACTAATAAATTCCCTTAATTAGCATAAAATGAAAATCCCTTTAATAATGTAAGAAATTGGTGAAAATCCTTTTATTAGAGTAAAGAATAAAATCCCTTTATTAAAGTAAGAAGTTGGTTAATCCCTTAATTAGAGTAAAGATCGACATCCCTTTATTAAAGTAAGAGTGTGCACGGACAGACGGTCAGACGGACATACCCAAATCTATATATCTGACAAATTTGCAAAGACAGATAAAAAATGGCAAAACTAAGCTTATAATGGTCCAAAATTGTCACAAAATTGGTCAAAAATTGTGAAAAATAGGCGAAATATGTTTAAAAATTTGAAAAATAAGGCAAAAATTACCAAAATAAGACTGAAATTTGAAACGGGATCTCCCAATTTTATATGGAAATAGTCTTAAAAATCTCAAAAATAGACAAAATTGGTTAACATTTGAACGGGATACTCCGTTTTTATAGTAACAATTTTGATAAAAATGATAAAATGATAAAAATCGAGTATAAATAGCCAAAAAACAGAACAGCAGATTCCGTTTTAATTGTAATTATAAAGACTAAAATTTTAAAAATAGAATTGATCATTATCTTGTTCTATGTAAAAATCTGTAATTATAAGTAAAAATTCAGTTTTATGAAAAATTATATAAACAGCGAGCAAATGGTGAGAGAGAGCGACCATATATTAACTGAAATTAACTTCACAAAGTCAGATATTATAACCATATCGATCTTGTTTAAAAATATTTTTAAATAATTTTAAATTAAACCCAGAAAACAAAAACCCTTCCAAAACTTATCCGATTTAAGTGACAACTTTTTTCCATTCTACTCCATTTTTTCTAATCTTACAAATATTTTGTATTAGTTAGAAATTAAATAAAATAGATAAATATTTTTAAAATAGTTAGAATAGTTAGATAAAAATAACATTTTTTGTTATATAATTATTTAATAATATAGCTATTTATTAGTTATCAATATGTTGCCGAATGATATTTTAAGAATAGTTTATTTACATTAATTAGCATCCCCAGAATTAACCTTAAAAGTCTGATATTTTTTATCAGACAAATATACTGAAAAATACTGAAAACTACAGTTTATTTAATTTTTGGAATACTTATTGGTTCGGAAAATTTTAATTTAAATTTCTATTTTTAGTTTGAAATATTCCGTTAAAAATATGTTAAAAAACAAACATCTCTTAACTATTTAAGTGGTTATTGAAAATTTATTGAGCTTTTATGTAATAAGTAATTTAGTTTCCACAACAAAATTGTGTTATCTTTTATAATACTATTTTAAAATTTTGTTATGAAATCCTATTAAACAATTTATATCCACTTTAAATGGTTTTACAATGCTTGATTTTTAGATATGTTAAATTAATTTTTTGACATTTATTCAATATAACATCCATATTGAATGCCAATACCTTAATTTTACACTAATATTTATAACTTCTTTTAATTACCTTATAAAAAATTGATAAAAAAATTAAAAATAGTAAGTAGTAATGATAAGGTTCGCATATAAAATGTTCTCCCAACCATTTCTTTACACACAATTTACTTAAGTTGAATTTATAAACTTTAAGAAAATTTACAGGCTTTATATTTTCTGTCATTAGCAATCCCTCTCAATCAATGTAAAAACATATTTAAAAACAGTTGATGAAAAACTTCACAGTTCAATATAAATTTTTAATTTAAATATCACATGAAATTTTTGGCTTTGTTTTTTAGAAAACCTTAGCTTATTAATTTGAACATGTCTTTTTTAGCTCACTTTGAAAAAGTCAGCTATTGGAGTTGCAATGTTCGTGATTCTGTCTGTAGACTTTTTTAAGATCACAAAAATCCAGCACAAAATTGGCTCAAAATTGGGCCAAAAGTGTGTATAATTGGCTTAAATAGGGGCAAAACAGGGCTTGAATTTGTTTAAAAATGACTAAAAATGGGGAAAAATTGGCTGTAATAGGAGCAAAACAGGGTTTACATTGGGTCAAAAAAGACTAAATATCGGGCAAAATTAGGTTAAAAATGACTACAATCGGATCAAAAATGGGTAATATCTGGGCAAATGTGAGTAAATTTAGGTGTCGCGCGTCTTACTAATTATACTAAAACACGTTATGACACGTGCCAACATGTGTCACAATAAGTACAAATTTGATGTTGATTCATCAACAGCTGAACTAACAATGAATAAAAATTACATTAACACTCACTGAAGTATTATTCATAACAACGTTTTAAAGCACATAAAAATTTTTATCGAAACAATTAGAATTAAAAATTTTGTTTGTATAAAAATAGAAATCAATAATGTAAGCCAACAATAGATTTAAAGTCAAAGTTAACGCATTACTATTGTTCATTTTTGTTTCTATCTGTTTATGCATATATATCTTAAATCCAATCAATTAAAGATAAATTCAAATTTTAAATCAATCATGAAAGTGTTGAAATCTAATTTCAAAGTAAGTTATAAGCCAAACAATACACACAAACACCATACACACACCAGACGCAATCGTTTTTTTTAAATTTACTTTTAAAAAACACTTTCAATATTATTTTCTTCTAATAGGAGAAGGAAAGGTTTTCCGATTAAATTTGTTAGTTATCTTTTAGATAATTTCAAACCACTATTTTAACCAAAAAAAATTGCAGCTATAAATTGAATTTTTTCTCTTATCATTAAAGATTAAAGTGGTATAAATTTAAACTTATGATAGAACCTATAGTATATTAACAGATAGAAAAATTTAGCACTTTATAAATTGGGTAAATGGCAAACATTCTAAACTTATCAAATTCATTTATTGCAAGAACAAAATACTAAATATTATTTATAAAGTTGATAAACAAAAAGCTGTGAATACATGGATAAATTTTGTTGTTGCCAATAATCTCATAAATTTATAGGTTATAGCTTAAAACAATAAAGTAATTAAAAATAATATGATTCTCAAACAAGGACACAATCATATAACACACTTGGGTTAATACATATTTGTGCACTCAATTTTTTATCTCCTAATCCTTTGATTTTAAGATGCCTATCCCTTTATAATTTTGAGGAATCGGTGGAACCCGTATATTACTTTAACATCGAAGGTACAAACCGACAGACAGATTGACAGATATGGGTAGAGAACATGGAACATCTCCATAAGCTTTGGCTTATCGAAATCAAAAAAAGCTAAATATTATTTACTTTGAATTTATTAATTTTAATAGTTATCCAAATTTATATTAATACTCTGAATATAAGTAAAAAGCATTATTTTCTAGAAAAAATAATTTTTACATCAAACAATTATCTGAAATAAAAATAACGGGAAAGTTATTTGAAGGCAAATGTAAAAATTCTTTAAAAAATTGAAAAGTCAAATTCTCAAATAAACAACTATAGCCTTTCGTGAATGAGGCATTGATTAATTCTTGAGTTATTTATAATATAAGCTGCAAATATAATTTTTGTAGCTAAAATTTTTTGTTACTAAAAATAAATTTATGTATTTTCGGTTGTATTTTACGTTTTGAAACTTATTCTTATTACTCTTAAATAAAATTTTTTTCAATACATTAATTTTAATTAATGATTTATAGATTTTTTTTCTTTTAAATATCATTTAAAACAATAAACATTGCTAATATCAAATTAACGACATTAATTCAATGGAAGCCAATTATAAACTGCTATTATTTTAATAAATTTAACAGATAGATTGTTATGCTCATAAATAAGACTTTACACTGGCTCTTTAATGATTTAAACATTATTTATATTTTAGTTGACTTTAATTTTTACAATTAAATAAACTAACAATACTTACTATATAATTTTGTAAAGTTTTAATAGTTGAGGTTAAATATTCAATCAAAAACCTTTCTATTAATCCTTTATAATTTAAATTATCTGAACTAGTTTTTTAATTTAATATTATAAATATAAACTAGTGTTAAAATTGGAGCCTAATCATTAGCTTCATGTTTTAAATACCATACATCACCCAGCGAAATAACAAAAAGGTTTAAGGCTATTCTGGGCAACATCTATTTAATATGATAATATAAATAATTAAAATTTTAATTGTAAACATGTCCTTTATGTTTTGAATCTGGTCGGGTATTAAATTTTAAATTTGTTATGCGTCTATCAGTTCTAAAATACTGAATTATATCGAACTCGAGCAGTAAATATTTGAATGATTCGCAGCTTAATACAAATTAGTCATGGATTTTTATTGGTTTTCTTTATAAAACAAAATTTTAATTTTTTTATGGTACCTAAAATTTATTAGTATGTGATCGATAAATTCTGTGTTGTTTATTACTCAATTTTTGTTTCACTTGTATTTCAATTTTACTTCTGGTATTAAAAGTGAAATACAATTCCTTTTATCCCAAATAAATTGTGAATTACTTTTTCATATGCCTAAAATTTTTATTTCAATTTTATTTAACTTTTGATTTATAGTAAAAGCAAATTAGATTTATTTCAATTTGCTGCGCAAAATTAAAACCATTAAAAAAGATATTAAGATTTTTTGAATTTTTAATGAATTAAGTTTCATAATTTAATATTATTTTAATATCCTTTTAAACAAATACTAGTATTAAGAAATTTCTATTCAACAAATGGATCGATTGTAAACTATTAACACTTAAAGGCGCAACTGCTAGTGAGCACACATTAATTTAAAGCTTCGCAATAACATCACACAACTGTGCAGAATCTAATAGGCATCGTATAGTAGAGTTGAATTATCTTGGACGAGTGCTTTTGATTTACACATTTTTCGCATCGCATTCTCAAACAAACACCATCGTTGCTATAATAAAGGTTTGCACAGTTTTGAATAGAATTATAAGCAGCAAAAAAAGATTTTTCAGAATAAAATGCGTAAAACCAACCAGTAATAAAAGCAACTGTTATTTATATTGATGAAATATTTTGGATTACCAGAATGGAAAAAATCGTGTCAATTGATATTTATTATTATAATGAGTGTTCGCTCAGGGTTACACTGTTTTAAAATAAATTTAAAATTTTACCTACAGCTATAACAAGAAGAAACAGAATAAGAAGTGAGAGAGAGAACATGTCCATAATGTATGCGGGAATTGTATTATTAGTATCGGTAATATTAGTATGACAATCAACATTGATGTGATAATCGCGTTGTCACTCATATTCTTCTATGCGATGTTTGTTGTGTTTATATTTTATGTGATATTAAGGATAGTGATCGCTATTATTGTTTCACATACAACTTATTGCAAACAAAATATTTTAATCGATTGTACATTATTACACGACAAATTGTTTTTTCGATCAGCCATTTTTAATAATCAAAGTTATATTAAATTAGTTATTATTTGTTTTGTATAAAACATTACAATTTTTTTGTGAAATTAGTTATATTAAAAAATTAGAAATGTTTATTTGCATAACATTATCACGTATTATTAAAATATATTCTGATTCACATTCTGTTTGTTAAAAAATTTTGATTTTAATTATCATTATTTGTAATTTAAAATATTTATTAGCAGACATATTTTTGATAATGTTTTCTCAACTTTATTTGATTATATTAACTAAATTATTAATACAATAGGCATAAATCTTGGTTTCTGACTAAAAATTATTGATTTGAGTGTCATTATTGATCGACTGAAAGTCTCATTCTTGATTGATTGGTGCACTTCGTTTCGATTCTTTATTGGAAAGTAACTTGTCTCAATAAATCTATTTTTGCTGTCGGCAATACGTCATATTTAACCTTAACCTTTGATAACATACTATATAGCATTAATGTCAACGATTATGCCAAAAGAACTAAATTATAATTGATTTTAGAATTTATGAAGCGAAATAACAAACATGCAGAGAAATGATATTCAGCAATAAAGACGATAATTAAGGCTATTATTATTCAGTGTTGTATGACGCTGTTTACTGTAATACGAAATTTTATGGTTCTCATATTTTAATTAAGAATATTTAAAGTGGGATAAAAATATTTATAAACTACCGCTTAATTAAAATGTGAAAAGGTTACACTTATTAATGGAAAATATGAGATTACGAATGGATCCAGTGCTATAATGAAAGTAAATGGAAGCATATACGTTATTATAACACTGGGTCTGTATTTTCACTTCATTTAGTCTATATAAAAATGTTGTTTAACAAAATGTTTCCAATATAAATCGTTTTTATGTTTTGATTCTGATAATTATTTTACCGTCACTTACATTTTTTTGCATATGAATTTTTTAATTAAAACTTTCATTAACTTTTAAATACTTTTTCAGCTTTAATATAAATTCTCAAGTATTTTTATAAATTTGCTTGTGATTAACCCAAATACTATAATACATAAATAGAGGTCAAATCTATTAAAATTTTTTAAGTTTTATGCTTATAGTTTTTGATAAATTTTAATTCTTCTTCACTATATACGTTAAAATTTTACAAGTGTCCTAATAAGTTATGTAAAATACTATATATATATATCATTATAGCTTAGCAGTGAGTTATGCAATTTAAAAATATGCACAAATAAACATTTTTTCTCTTAAAGGCGTTTAGCGAGATTAAAACGAGTGCCAAATTTATTTCATTTATCTTCAATTTCTCCTTTTATTTTTGAAAAAACTACTAAAAAGGGTGAAAAGTTTTTTATCTAATAATTGATTTGGATGGTTTATATAATATTGTAAAATTCCGTTTGTCTCACCTTTTGTTCATCTATTTGAAAATAATTTCCCAGTTTTCCTATAATAAAATTTAATAAAAATCGTAAGAATAGTTTACACTAGTGTGGTTTAACTTTCAAATTTTAATTTTGCTTTTCTTTTGCTTTTGAGTTTAACTTTACTATAGATTGACTTTTGCTTTTTCTTTTTGTTTTTTTAAAAATTTAACTTGTATTTGCTTTTACATCTATTATAATTTTAAATTTTGCTTGTATTTTACTTATACTTAAAACAAAAGTGAAACTTAATCATTTATTTTACTTTTGTTTTTTTATTTCGTTTTTAAATACAATTTTTAAAATTAAAAGTCAATTATATTGAAATTTTTAATTTCACTTGTATTTTGTTTTTGCTTATAAGAATTTGTTTCATTTAGCTTGTATTTTACTTTCGTTAATAACATTTTTTATCATTTTAATTTTATTTTACTTTTACTTCAAGCGAAAGTAATTTCAAATCAAAAATTCTGATTAAATTTAACAATCTTATTTTAGACACTCTTTTTTCATGTGTTATATGCAATAATCAGTTTTATAATATGCAATGACAAACTTTTTGGTATAGTTAGAGTTTTACAAAGGAATTAAATCTATAGAGTATAAAGAAAATTAATGCATAAAAATTAAATTATTTTAATTTACTACACATTAACTTCTTTTATTTTTAACAAGTAACTAAGGTTTCAATTATAGTTTTGTGGTTTACCGAAGCCTTGAGATTCATTATGGTTTTTAATTCATTCAGATTATCTCATAATTTAAATTTTTCTTAAATTACTTTGTGAGATTTATGCTAAAACTATTTAAATCACGCAAAAAATATTGTTTATTAGGGATAAATAAAATTAAATATAGTGTAAATAAATGCTTTCTTGAATAATGAGCAGTTTTAATCTTATAAGACTATTATTATTATTTACATTAATTTTAAACTAATGTAAAAACACTAAATTTCAACTTATGAAGGTAATTAAAAGGTTATTAAGTAAAATAAAGCATTTAACATGTGTGAGGACTTTTTAGTAACAATAACATTTAGAAATAAAATATCAAAAATGAAATATTTAAAAATACTAGATAGATCAAAACGGATTTTGAAATGATAATATTGTAGTAGAGTTTCGGGATGTTTATTCATAAACATCCCGACTTGATATGTAAACTTATATACATTTGACAGTGACCTGAATTTTATTAATCATTACTTTCTCGATCACTGTCGATAACACAAAAACTTTTCTTACAAATAAAATATTGAACTGTCTATAATTGCGTCCGCAAATAATGGAATCGGATCGGGCAATGATGGACAAGGCCAAGGTTGTTATTTATTGTAACTTATAATTACTTATTCTCCTTTCAGTTTTACATTTGTTTCGATGAGATTTTAACGATATTTTATTTTTATTTGCGTATATGGTATCGTCGGTTATGTTCGGTGTTATAAATCAGGTGCGTTTTCATAGGTCTAATTATTATTAATTTCACATTTTATTAATAAACTTTTACATTGAATAAAATGGTGGGGTGTTGTGTACTTTCCCAGCGGTTTTGTTGGCCAATTTTTTTGGTACATCGATTTTACCATAAATTAATAGCATAGTTGTTTTGCATGACAGTAAGATATTTTCAAAAAAAATACGCTTATATCAATCGCACAAAAGTTTAAGAAAATAATACATTTCAAATGTATAATCATTTCGGCTGATAAAAATTGATCCTATTATTTTGCTTTATTTTTAAATCAATGACACCCTTTTTTTTAAATAATTTTTGCTCATATTGATTGTGTGCCCATTTGATCATTTTTCCATTCAACCGCTTATTTTATTCTGAGTTCCAAATTTAGAAACAAAATAATTTCTATGATCAGAATTTTATTATATTTATATATGATGCTCAGTTTAGTAACAATATAACGCATATTTAAGTCTAATTTCAGCCAAAAGTTTTTTTTGGATTTGAATTTTATTTTATTTCATATAAACTTATTGTATTGAAAAATTTTGGAACTCAACGCATTAATTTAGCCCATAATTTCTAAATGCCCATAATTTAGCTATTTTTACCTAACAATAATATGGGAACAATCTGTGTATTTTTGGGTTTAGAATTGAGTTAAATACTAATTTGATATTGATGGGTGATTGTACTGGTATTATATAATAGTGGTTATTTTCGAGATTAAGACATTGTGGCAAAGTTTTTTAGATGCCTGTGTGAAGTATTGATTGAATGTTTTGGTTTAATCATTTGTTGTTACAGCCATATGTAACCCTAACTGTTTTGTCTTTTGTTAAGGATGTTATTACGAGGTTGCAATTTAACATTTTTTTTATTGACATAATCGCTTGGTATTTGTTTTACGTTCCGATATTTGTTTTACCTAAATATTTAGTACTTAATTCAATTTCTATGTATTTCTTTGTTTTGGACGCGATTTTGTTTTCGTATAACTGTTAATGTATACGGAGTCATGCGAGTTGTGTAAGTTGTGTAAGTTTTGGTGGATATGGGATGTTTTCATATATGGAATTCATACACAATATACGGTTGTGTCCTTAACTACACATTATATTGATTTTTCATGTTTAATCGATATGTGTACATTTGCGATGTCTCTTAAGGATCATTATTTATTAGCGCTTGAAAGTGAGCGGTTAAATCACTTATAAAATAGAGGAAAGGGATACTGTACTGTGGAG
>JAQIXJ010002355.1:0-16175 GCA_034700185.1 Phthiracarus laevigatus | reverse complement strand
GTCAACAAAAGCCTTCCCGTTAAATTCGAAACTAGATGCATTGCGCGGGTTAGCTTATTCTTTATTGCAGTCAACAGCATTGCTCAATGTATCAATTTGATTCTGCAGCTTTTCCAATATGGATTAAACTTTTTCGTAGTTGTTTTCATGTGTTTGTAACACCTCTTAAATTTTGTCTTGCTTTTGTTGCATATGAATCATATTTTATATAGATTGGAGGGTAACGAATAAAATGATGATATTAACCTATTGACTGAACATTATGGTGAAACATGTTAACTACTTTAGATTTATTTGCAGTAAAAGCTTTTAAAAATTTGAAACTCAACATAAATTCTCATTCAACGTTTTTTGCATTCTAATTATGCTTTTTCAAGTTATAAATTTTACAATAATTTAATTTTCGTATCCATTTAATGTCAATTTTAATCTCAATAACAAACAAAATTTATATTTTCCATCAATTAGTATTTAAACATAAAATCTTTGGTTGTTAACATTTGCGATTCAATTTCGGAATACAATTTGATTTCAATTTAACTTTTTAGTTATTTACTTAAATTTTATTCATTTTAATTATATCGCTTCATTATTCCCAATTATTCTGTGATCTTATTTCAACACTATTTCACTATAATTGGTGTAATCATAAAACAGAAATGATATGAATCTAAATATTAGGGAGTATTATAATTGTGTTAGAATCTTAATAAAATATCAAATTTTATTTAATACTAATTAATATAAGTTATTTTAACGTTATTAAGTTTTTTAGTCACGTTTACTTAAACCGTAATAATTTATTAAGTATTTGCTATAAAAGATAAAACAAATAAAAAAATGCATCTTAGCAAAGCTAGATGACAATTTTTGATAATGATTTTTAATATAATGTAAAAGATAAATAAGAGTTAGCAAAACGCACATTCACTATGATTTTATCAACAGGCGCTATATTCTTGTTTTATTTGTAGTAGGTTTGATGTTATAAGAGATTTGTGTTTAAAATTTACCTTATTGGCATATCACATACTTAGAACGATTCAGAATAAAATGGAAATGATTTTTGGTCCATTGTAGATTGCTGTGAAAATTTTTGTTGATTTACGCACATTTTTCTAACATAAGTTTAATTATCAGCGTAGAAAAAAATAAACAATTTATTACTGGGAGTTTTGAAAGTATGGTTATATTATTAGATTATCTAAAATGTTAGATACTTATCTTTTACATTAATTTAACAAAACATGTAACTGTTTTAAAAAATTTTGTTATTGCAATAGCCTGAGTTTTTTAAAGTTTTAAACAATTAAACTTTAATTTAGATGACAGAATTTACAATTTTTGATTTGTTTAATGGATTTTCTTGAGAAATGAACTAAATGGAAAAAAATATCAAGGTTCAAATAGAAAAATTAGTTTTGACTTTTTTGTTATTTTAGCTCACTTTTTTAAGAAAAAGGAGAGCTTATGCATTTGACCATGTCCGTCTGTCCGTCCGTCCTCCTGTCCGCAGCCTTTTATTAATTAAGTAGATTTCCAGATTTCTTTAAATTAATTAAGGAAATTTGACTATTTTCACTTGATATAACTATTAAGTTTTTTACATAAGTAAACCTTAACCTATAAAAAAGTGAGCTCTCTATGAATGTGTTGTTCTTGTTTATAACTTATTTTGCAAAAATAAATTTTAATTTTTTGTGAAACCTTGAAACTTGAAGGATTTTTCATTTGTAGTGATTTCTGAATCCAAAGATATAAATAAGAAGTAATTATTTTAAACTTTGTTGTAAAAAGTTTTTTTAAACTTATAGTTTCTTAGCTTTTAATCATTTTTAAAGATAAACATACTGTTATTTTTTTTGTTACGAAAAATAAATTTTTAGCCCAATGAAAAAGTTGTATATTTGTTTTGAGTTTTCACTTACTAATTAATTATTTCCAAACTCTGTTTACTTTTTTGGTCAAATTTTGTTTAAAATTTGTCACAGCAGGTGTTAAATTGGGTCAATATGACTAGAAAATTGAGTAAATTTGTTTGAAAAAGATAAATAATGAAATGGTGGAAACAACAGAAGAAGATAATATGACAACTAACTATACTTTGTAGAGCAGCACACATGATAAACAAACCATTTCTTTTGCACAAGGTGAAGGAGTCTTTCCATTATCTTTATTGAGAGAAGTACACGGTGAAGAACTTTCTTTTTAAAACATACAATGTGGTGAACCAAGGAAAACAAGCAAAAATGTTTCATATGCGTATATTTTCAAATGGATACTAAGAAATTCAAAAGAAGATCATTCAATATTCCACACATTTTTTATGTTCAAAAAAAGGCAATTACAAATGAGCACGTAGCAAGTTACCCTCCACTTGAGAAAAAGAAAGAACACAAAAAAAATAACTCCCTGACAAATCCTTGGCTAAACTTTTGTGGTAAACATTTGCAAGGTTGATGATGGCTACAGGTTGTTCAAAGTTGATCGCGCATTTCCTTGATGGGAAACGAGAAAAAAGAAGTACTTGCGATTGGTAGGCAAATAGGTATTCCAACTTTATTCAAATACTATAAAAATGGGCAATTTCCAGCGAAAAAAAACAAAATTTAAGAAAAAACTTTGAGTGTCATTTGCCGCTATTTGGCGTATATTATGGATATTTTGGCGCGTTATGAGGCATTTTATATCAAACAAACGTATTGTATTTTTGACTATATTATTGGTTTTTATTAACTTTATAATCCCTTATAAATAATTTTGGTAAAATAAATTTATTAAAATTATAAGTTGTTCAAACTAAGATAATATTATTGTCTTATTTTTGAAAACTAAGAAGTAGATGGTCACACAGGCATACTAATGTAGGAATTTATTCTTGAGTATATGAAAAAGCTTTTTTCAACTTTATTATAAACACTGTAATTGTCTATTTAATTATAATTTTCGGGTTTTGTTTTTAAAAACAAGAAACGTTACACTGGATTTAATAAAATTTAACAATAAAACAATGTTTATTTGTTAGTTAAGCATTTTTGATACAAAAGAAATTAGGTTACTGAGTATAGTTTCATGATAATTTAGATATTAAATACTAGGTTGTTTCAATTCATTAATTATGTTAATATCCAATGTTGCTAGTTAAAAAAAATACTATATAGAAATATTACTTTAAATAATTATTCATCTAGTTTTTAAGTTTAATTGTTCTAAATTTTAAAAAGAAAACTGGAAATCACAAGATATAATGAAGCCAATGGAACATGTAAAAAACTTGTTGTATAAACGCTAATTGTGTATGCATGCTCACTACAAGTAATTTCATTCAAAAACAAAAAAATAATTTATTTATAAATATTAGTACTAAATAAAAGGTTATATTGAATTGTTTATTTGTTGAATTGGGGAGTTTAAAAAAATTAAGTTTCTTTTACACTTTACCAGTCGTAACTATAAGTATTTTATATAAATTAGTTTTTTTTTAATTAGTTTAAATTTGCAGTTCATTATTTATTTAATTCTCATGACGAAAAATAATAAAAATTTGATATTTTTTAAATAAATACTTTTTTTTTGTTTTTTAAATTTATTAAACTCGCATTTGGTGTTTTACAGTCCACATTAATTTCTTTTTTTGGCAGTAATACCTTCGTTTAACCACTTTGAGAATAGACATGAACAACCAGATCGATTTGTGATAGGAGAAGTATGAATCGTATATATTGACTTCCAATTCAAAGTTTAGCGAAAATACCATGTCAATAGCTATATTTCCGTTTGGTGTTAAATCATAAATTTTTCAAATCAAATTTAATTGACGATGAATGGTTAATTAATTGACTGAAACTTCTTTTTATTACATAAACGTTAAAGTCACCAACTACTAAAATCATATCGCATTCAACTTTATTTAAGCAGTTATCGATATCTTTAATCAAGTTAAGCACATTTTTTAGGTGAACTATAAATTCACTTTGATTTTATCAACAATTTACCTGACGAAAAATAATAAAAATTTGTTATTTTTTAAATAAATACTTTTTTTGTTTTTTAAATTATTAAACTCGCATCTAGTGATTTACTGTCAACCTTATTTTCTTTTTTTTTGAATTAATACCTTTGTTTAACCAATTTGAGAACCGTCTTAGTTAATTATATTTTTTAAAATAAAACTGACTTTAAAATAAAATATAAACAAATTTTATCATTCTTTCCTAAAGTAAAAGATATGTAAAACTTTATAATGAATCAAAGACTTTTTGTTATTGGTTTATTTAATAACTTTAGTAAACTTATTTTTATTAAAAATGTTAAACTTACAAACAAAATAATACTAAAAATAAAATTTATTTATAAAATATGAAATTGTTATACGATTAAATCAGTTTTGTTTTATTATGAAATTTATAAAAATTTCCAAATTTGTTTGAATATAAATAAATAAAAGTATAAATAAAATTATGCACATTAGTAATTCAATATCGAGTTGAAAGCCTAAATTTATTGAAAAAAAATTCTGAAAAGTTTTTATTTAAATTTAAATTTTCCCTAAAGTGTAGTTTTATTTTAAAAATCTGATTGATAGCTTAAATTTCATCGACTTTAGTATGTTGCTTAATATGATGCTTAAAAAAATTCAAAATTGTTTGGTTCAATTTACTGAAGCATACACTATGAAATTATTACAAACGAAGAGTGATCTCATGCGAAGAACAGACAAATGATACCTCAAAATTACATTTCGCACAGTTAAAATGTTTTATTTGTACGAAATTTCTTCAATGGTGATGACAAATAGTTTATAACTACACTATTTCAGTGAAACTACTTATTGGGTTTTCTCATGATTATGACAATTCAAATTTTAATATTTAATTAACGGTTTGTTTGTCGTCAACGTATTAAGTCGCAAGCTTTAAAAGTTTAATTGTATTTTTGATATAAATAAATAGTTTTTGATAACACAAAACAAGTGTTGATATTTTTGAGAAAAATACATTACGACATTAATGATTCAACGACAAAAGCCGTTCAAATAGTTGAGTAAAACTCTCATAATCTCTATTTTGTTCTGTGTGATTCTTTTATTATTTGTTGTAACTGTTATTTTAAAATTTAAAGCGAAATCAAGAACCAAAATAATCAAAATGCAATTTATATTGTTAATGAAATTAAAATTAAAGAGTAATTTAAATAATCTAAGTTTTAAAAGTTAAAGTAAAATTTAATATGAATAAAATAATTTAAATATTAAAATTTTAATATAATTTAAATAGAATAGTAGGAAAAAATGCAAATTGAAATTCAATTTTAAAAAATACATTAATAAAAATTGGAATTTAAATTCATATTATATTTTAAAACTTATATTGAAACAGCACTAGATTTCACTGATTTCTCTTTTGAAAAATCTAATAAAAATAATACATTCCAATGCATCTACATAAGAAATTTGAGCTAACTAAAAAGATTTACTTTTTATGTGTTCATTCAAGAAGTTTCTGTATGGCTCAAGTTTATTTTAAGATTTTATAAATAAATAGATATATGCAAAAGAATATCGAAGTAAAAAATTTGCATTAAATTCAATCTTAAATTATTAATAATTTTTATTGCCTAGAAATTTAAAAATTAATAACAAAAAAAATAAAAAAAAAAGTCCAAATAAGCGCAAAATAATTCCTTAATAGATTATATGATAAGGTTAAAAATTTAAAAAAAAGTTCAATAGAAATTGAAATTTAGTACTAAGAAATAGAATAAAATGTGTGAAGAACTAATGTAAATCAACACAGAGTTTATTTATTTAAACAATTGTACACAATTTTTAAAATTAACACTTTTATTTTAAAAACAATTAAAAGTTATAACGACATAATTACTCTTATTTGAATGGTCAATGTTTACATTAATAAATTTCTTTAAATTTCAGACATGTAATACTCCTTAATCATGATATTTTTTAGATTTTAACATACATGTATCACTAGCTTACGAACGTTAAGATGTACAAAAACAGACAATTACATTATAAAGCCATTTTCAATTAAAATGGAGCTAAAAATCATAACATTCATAATTCATTTGTTATTTCTTTTATAAAAACATTGGATATTTGAAATTAATAGCAATTATTTGATGTTAAATTAAAATCATAAATCTAATTGAGTATCAATGAGTTAATGCTAATTCAACAAAATTATTTACTTTTGGATTTTTCAGTCTTTAACACTTTTAGATCGTTTGTAAATCAAATATATGAATTGTGATAACAATTGTGTGTAGACTTTTGTGACTATCTTTGTGAGTGAAGATTTTGTTTGACATATTTCAAAATTTTATATATTTTTTGGCTATTTTTCAAATTTAAGTTTAAAAATACTTTATTATGAAAACTTTCTAAATATTTCTTTACTTTTTTTGTTTTTTTAAAATAATTTTTTTAGTGGTAAGAAAAAATTCCGTATAGTAGTTGTTTTGTGAAAGAAAAATTTATTCTCGAAACTAATACTTATATCCACTTTAAAAATTTTTAAACCAAAATGAGCGCTTTATAGAGTTTGTCTAATTTTATCATTATAAATCCATGGGTGATTAGAATAGAACTTTTTTAAAAAAAAACAACCCGACCAGATGTGTTAGAATCGTGAAGACAGGGACAACTAAGGCATTTATAATCATAAGGAACATTAAAGTAATTAGTGTAAAAAAGGAACAAACTTTCTTAAAAAAATTTTCGTAAAATTTTGTAAAACATGAAATTATATTTATTTTTTCTTGGATTGTTTTAAACAACTGTAATTTAGTTGTTATCTATTCTTGTCCAAATATAACTTAAAAATAATTTGATTTTCTGACTTCATAATTATAATGATAATAAACAAATCATTGTGTTATTGTTATGAAAAATAAACTAATTTTAAGCTTAAGAAATAATAAATAACTGTTAAATTTGTAAACAACTTCCGAATCTAGAGGAATTTGTAGTACAACCGTAGAAACTCGATTTACTTGATGTTAGTTAGAGTGAAACTTGGAAACTGGACTTTGGCTACAGAGGAGAATCACCCGATCCGTTGATTGAACTCAGTTCCGCGTGTGAACCTGCATAATTCACAGAATTTCTTGTGGGAACCATTTATGTTTAATTAATAATTGCGAGGATTATATCTATCTAGTATGACAGATGCTTAAACAGCGTACGTTAAAGAACTTGAGTCATACATTAACATGTTATACTATTTATTATCACAAAACTACTTATACGTTGTGAACTATCTTTAGATCATTTTAATTTAATGGTGGCAATGTTTCAATTACTTCTGGAGGAGAAAACAGAGCCAGAAATTTCTGTAATAATTCTTAAGAAAGAAATTTTTAGCTTTTAATTTTCAAATACGGAACAAATGATTTAGACAAATTATTTTCACTTAAAAACTGAAAAATTATTATTTTTTCAATAATATATATTTTGCACTGCTTTTATATATGTTATTGGAAGCAACACTGAATGCGATTTTCAATTCAAATCCGTTTCAATTTCTATTTTTAAGCTATCTATTTTAGTTAAAGTCGAGTTTATGCCTTAGATACAGTCTATCCGACTGTGTGTCGGAAATTGCACACCTGATTTTATTACCTGATTTTTAAAAGTTTATTTTGAAATTTATAAAATATGTGCTTAGATTAAACTAAACAATGTCAGATCTCTATGAATGTATCGTTTTGATAGAAATACTTTTAATTAAATTGCTTTAAAAGTTTCGATATTGCTTTTCAACTAAATTTAATTACATTTCAATTTTGATCTTAATTTTGCTTTCAACTGCAACTTAAGAAATGATTACAGTGTTTTTAATAAATATTGTAAATCATCAAAATTTTTAATTAAATTAAAATTAATTAAGGTAGCTCGCTGATAATTTTATTTTAATATTTTATCATAACTACCTAATGGAATTTGTAAATAATACCATTAACCTTGCAATAAATAACTTTAAAGATTATATTTTAGTATTTTTTATTTAACAAACAAAAACAAGAATGACACATTCATAGATAGCTCACTTTATCTTAAATTAATGTATACTAGTTAATGGTTATAAATTAATCAGTTTTCAAGATATCAAATATTAACATAAGAAGTTTGTTTTTCTTAGTTATGAGTTATGGAAACATTATACATAAAACAAGTTCGATAAGGTCCAAATATCTGTCTTTGCTATTTAAATTTTAGATAGATTATGGTCTTTCCCTCTCTTCGTTTACTCGTTCTAATTATTTTATATTTTCTGTTATAATTTAAATATTATGTTAAAAATAGATGTAATTAAATAACTAATTGTTTTATTATTGCTTATTATTGGCTTATGCAACTTTACTTTTTGATATTTTAGCCGAAATTCCCCTATTTTTAAAAGATTTTGAGACATTTTTCAGATTATTGATCATTATTATGATCATATGTTATTTTTACAATGAACCAATATTTGTCATTTCAGCATAATTTTGCTTCTTTCTACAAGTTTTTAGTAATTTTTACCATTTTGAACCTGAATGTCACTAACTTTATGTCAAAAACAGACATATTCCAATCAATTTTTATTATTAGTTTTGGTAATTTTTGCCAAAATTTGTAAAACTGACAAGTTTTTTCTATTTTGAGCCTGAAGTTTGCTATTATTTAACAAAAAGCGGTATATCCACTAAATTATTAACCAAAATTTGGTTATATTCATCAGATTAATGCCTATTTTGACGGAAATTTGTCAATATTGTGACCCCATAAATGCCAATTTTGAACATGCTTTTTTATTTATAACCCTATATTTTGACATTATTTCCACTTAATTAGGATAAAAAATTGTGAAAATCTCTTTAGTAACAATATATATTGTAAAGTCCCTTAAATACATAAAGATCAAAATCCCTTTATTAGCATAAGAAAATATTTAAAATCCTTTTATTGACATAAGAAATTTGTGAAATTCCTAAATTAGAATAAAAATCAAAATACCTTTATTAGCATAAGAAACAAATCAAAATCCCTTTAATAGCATAAGAAACTACCGTAATTCATTAATTAGTGTTTAAAGCAATATCCCTTATTTAGCTTAAGAAATTGATCTAAATCCCTTTATCAACAAACGAAATATTTTAAATCCTAATATTAAAAAAGAATTTGTTAAAATCCCTTTATAAGATAAAAAAACAAAATCAATTTATTAACATAAGAGTTTGCACAGAAGGACGGACAGAGAGACAAACAGACAGATGGATAAAGTCAAATTTTTATATCTGACAAATTTGCAATGTCAGATAAAAAACATTTACAAATTAATTAACTATAACGATATTTTAATTATGTATATCATATGACGATATGTATATCGATCAGTCAATTACTCAACTATTTTACGTCATCACAAAAACTTTATCTATAAATTAACGAGTTCGAAGTAATAAAGTTTATAAAAGTTTTTAAAAGACAATATGTGTAAAACACTAAAATTTATTTAAATATCAAACACGGTTACCATGAACGCGATGACTAAAATAAAAAAGTACAAAGTTGCATGTGATCTTATTTATACAAAATACTAAAGTTTATGCTAAGCGAAAAATTTTTTCATTTCTTTAATAGAAAATAAACATTATTTTTGTTCAATTATTTAAATAAGATACAAAAAAATTAAAACTTTGTTTATTTTTGCAATTATTTAAGAAAGATTAATATTTTGTTTATTTTATGCTTATGACGTATAACTAATATCGTAATAAATGAAGTATGACTAAAGCAGAACATATACATTACAAGAGAACGTAAGTAACCAATATTGTTAAATACGTGATAATCATATAATTTTTTACATTTAAAACACTATCATTGGAATATTGATCTCTTTGTGTTAACTAAAATGTAATTTATGGTGTGTATAAACAAATGAAAACTGAT
Source organism: Phthiracarus laevigatus (assembly GCA_034700185.1). Taxonomy (NCBI): domain Eukaryota; kingdom Metazoa; phylum Arthropoda; class Arachnida; order Sarcoptiformes; family Phthiracaridae; genus Phthiracarus; species Phthiracarus laevigatus. Next base: position 6,220 of record JAQIXJ010002355.1, on the reverse strand, counting down.
TTGCTAAAATTGGTCTACAGATGAATATAAAATGAAAACAAATTACAATGTTCACTAAATACTTTTCATAAGATTGTTATATAACCCATAAAAAACTTTAAAGAAAACATAATACTTTATGTTTTTATTGCTTAATAAAAAAATTCAAAATGTTTGGAAAAAATTGAATTAATAAATAGGGTAAATTAATCACTATTGTTAACTAATTCCCATATTAAATGCGTATGTATATTGGATTTATAAAATATTACTTTCCAATTGTACTCATAATGTTGCTCATGTTTAGCGGTTGAAATTCTTCATTTTTATCATTAAAAAATAAATCTTGTTTATGTCATTTAACATAAATTAAACCTACGAGACAAAGTAAAATTTTAATTTACTTTTGGCAATTTTGACTTAAACTAAATTTAATTTTAACTCTTCAAAACAATTTATTTTTAATGTTTATCCAAAGTAATAAATTAGATAAATAATGTTTTAATTAAAAACTTCTTTATGCTAAATTTTATTTAGAAAAAAAGCTTACTTATGGAGTTCACCATGTCTTTCCTTTTGTTTGTATAATCGAACCATTAAATTTAGTGCTTGTATTTTATAATCGGTAATTTTGTCTTTTTGGAAATTTATTGAATAATCATTAATTAAATATTCTTAAAAGGAACTTATTTTATTAGTTATCACTATGAAATACGCGATGCGGACTATTACTCAAAGAACAGACGACTAATCCCTAAAAATTACATTTTTCATAGATCAAAGGTTTTCTTTGCATGTTATTGCTTGTTAATACGTATGGGCACTTTTACTCTTAACGGTTACTCAACGATGTAAGGTTTAAGACTTAAGAGGTTGTTATGATACTAACGGCTTTGGAATGAAAAATTAGAAATTTTATAGTAATAATATTTTAGTTTAATGTTTTTATTTACAATAAAGCTAATGAATTTTAATTTTAATATATTTTTTTTAAATAATAAAATAATAAAATCAGACTCGAAAATCGGACTAAAATATCTTATAAATTTTAAAAATAGTCAACAAAATTGACTTTTAACTGTTCTTTAAATGTTCTGTAATCATTTAAAAATGTTCAAATTATTTTAAACTTTATAAGTTTTATTAAAAAAGATTTTATATTTACTCGAATTTTAAGTTTTCTATTATTGTAAGATAGAAAAAACTGTAAAATAAAATAATTTTGAATTTTGAGTAAACTGAATTAACTTTAATATAATTCATTTGGCTAATAACCGAAAGAAGAATTTTCAGTAGTACCATGAGCTTTTTTAAAGTAAATGGAACGTTAACTTGTTTTTGAATAACTTTCGCTTGAAATAAAAGTAAATAAACTGAAATGAAAATCTTTTAGGGGAAGTTATGTTTAAAAGTAAAAACAATAATCTTCTTAATGAGGACAATAAAAATAACTGAGTGTTTATGCAACTTTATTTTTATTGTATATAACCCCAAACATTAATTTAATAGAAATAAAACTAAATCGTAAAACATCTTTGCAACTTTTGTGATCATTTCTCTTTTGTCATTTTTTCATATTCATGGTTATTTGTATAATCCATAGAACAACATGATAGTTTGTTTGTTCAATTCTTAACTTTAATCTTAACAAACATCAAAATCTTTAACTTCAACTCTTAACTTTAACCGGTTAACCTGTTAAGTCAAAAGTAAACCGGTTAAAATGTGAATTGTGAACTAATCGATTTTCTTCAAACATGTTCTAAATTTGATTTTTAGCTTGTTGAATGTGTTTTATAATTTCGCTTAGTTATATTTATTAAGTACGACGAAAATATTATAAAAAATCATTATTAAATAAATTGTCTATTTTAATAAAGAAAATATTCATATTTATATTATTTACTTCAATATCATTTAAAAAGTTTTAAGCTCAACAATACATCAATGCCTATCGACTTGATTTTTTCTTATTAATTTTACTAGAGTTAATAAAGTGATAAAATAGATTAAAAGTAATAAATCAATCGACTTATAAAGTTGCGCATTTAGATAGGCGTAGAGAACACAATATTCGAATTGCAAACGCAAAATTGTGTTTTCCTTATCACGGAAACCCACCACGACGTTGGTTCGAATATGAAAAAGAAGTAAAAGAAAATTGAATTGAGAATAACACAGAAACAAACACTGAAAACTACAAAATTTGCGATATCGATGATATTGAGACTTATGATGCCATAGAAAAAGTGGCATATATTAGAGAAAACAACAAACTCAGTGAAAATGAACTTATCGAAAGTGAAAATGAGATTATTAATGAATTTGATTATCGCATCGAAGCGATAAATAACGAAATACAAAACAATAAAAACGAAAGTCAAAATGAAGGTCGAAATGACATTGAAAATGTGCAAAAAAAATATTGAGATTAACGAAGTGTTAAATAATGAGATGATTGTCAGAAATGCTGACAAAATCATGCAAATAGTGAGACAGAAGTGAATGCAAATTTAAAGTATAATCTGAAACCTAAAAGAAATCGGCGAATTTTATTAAAGATATTTTTGAATTTATGTTACACTAACAATTTTATTATTCAATTTTTTGTTATCATACATGCATTACAATTTTCATTTGTACTAATTACATTTGCTATCACACAATTTTCGGGTGTATTTAAAACTCTAAACAGATCTGATTGGCCATCAGCTTAATTAAGAAGAGTTAGAGAAGCCCAACATTTGATAATATTATTTAGTTTAACATTAGTTTTTTGTGAAATAAAATGTGCTAAAAATAAAGCTTAACAGAAATCTTATTTTATTTCACTAATTTTCACACCATTTGTTAAAACATTTGTTACATGTAAGTTAGAAATCATATTTATTCATATTTTAATTGTTTGTTTATAAATATATGTTTTTCTTGTTAATTAACAATTTTGTTTATATAGAATACATTTTAAAAGTGTTTAAAATCCTATTTGAGCAATAAATTTAATTGTTTTAACAACTATTGTAAAAGTTGTCACACTAATTAATTTTACTGTACCAAAAGATACATAAATAATGATAATTATAGTTGTCATAATTGTAACGGTAATTACAACAAATGTTACACATGTTATAACATATCCATTCATTATTGAATTAGTCGTTGAATAGTGCTATCATATTAATTAATATGTCTTTGTTATTACGTGCGCATAAATATAATTATTTACAAACAGTGCGGCAGTGGTCTAATGATTATCTTCAGTACAATTATGAGAAGATTAAGCAATTTAATATCAACCACAATAACATCTTCAAAGTGTTTACTGTTCATCAATATGTGCAGCACATTCAAGAGTGGTATTTAGTGGACGTCACGTTGCAATACATTTATGCTATACAAAAAGATTTGCAAAATGACGAAAATAATCGAATTTTCCGCTAATTAGAAAATGAAACTCAACGCGATTTTACAAGTGGTTATGAATGGAAACAAAGCTACTATATCTATGGCGCAGAGATATTACAATGCCATCCACTCATTGTCATCACACAAATGGCAAATTTTCTTGAATGTCGCGATGCAGCTGTAAATATGGTTTATTTTCCATTTCATAAACACGACGAAATCGACGTTAATTATGATAATGAAGATTTGCGTTTAGCACAACAAAATTTTTAGATTTTATACTCGAAATACCATAAGCAACTGTTGAAAGTCAAGTTTAATATATAAATGATAACAATTATATGTTTGCAGCGATAACTCGCATTAGTATTAATGTAGAAATGAATTCCTTTCAATTTCGTACAGTATTATATGCAGCGTTATTTAGTGGTAGACAAAGATTTGTTTTAAACGCCATCAGAAGCGGTAAACTTGCGTATTCGACATCAAACATCCCCAAATATTATAGACAAGATAGAGAAGACTACGAAACAATGAAAACAACAAAGCCTTGAAAAAACCTTGAATCAGTTAAACATGTATCCCTACAGCTAAACATGTTTGACAAAGAATGTGAAGGTTATTTTTGAAGTAAACATGTTGACAAAAGTGACTTCAAGGACATAGAGGTGTATGAACATTAATATTGTTAGTTATCGTTTCATACAGAACATTACACTTTCGTATTCAACAGAAGCATTAAAATTATGGACGGATGTATTAGTTTTTTTTCAGGATAATTTTATTGTAAATAACTATTGTTGGAAAATATACTCAATGCAAGTGGATAGAAAACCAATATGCGATGTTTACACATACCAAATTAATATCACCACAGAAGACTTAAATTATAAATATTCTGAAGTTCAACATATTGAAAACGTTATGGACGTCTATGGAATGCTCATGGATTACGTTAAGAGTCAGAACAGTATTCATCAAACATTTGGAGTGGTCATTGATCACGAGTCGTTTAGCTTACCTGTTGTATTACCACTAAATAAATTAATGTATTTCGATAAAAATGATTTTAAAAAACAAGTCAAGTATTATAATAATAAAATGTTTTTAATTAATGGAAAATTAAGAATACAGATAATTGTATCAAGATTTTTTTAAATAAAAAGTTTCACGAAAAAATGTTAATGACATTATTAATTTTAATTAAAAGTTAATCACTATCACTTTCGTCGTCTACAAATCCATATGGAACAGTGTCGTTGCGAATTATACGTCTTTTATCAGAAGTGCACTGAAACATTTTTGCTGTTCGATGGGTTTCGATGTCGAACTGTTTATTCCTTCTAAATACGAGCTGTGGAACAAAGTCTGGCTCAATAACACTGCCTCTAATTTTTGCCATCGCATGCTTAATCATTGTCTCAAAGTTCAACGTGTTTTGTGAAGCGAGAATCTGCGATAAGCCTTTTGCCTTAAGTTTTATTGTCGTTGTCATTTCATTTGTCGCCGGATCTTTATGCTTAACCTCGTAGAAGTAGGATTTTGGGCCAGTTGTGAAAAATCCAGTTATAAAAGCGTCAGGTCCAAACTCTTCTGCAATTTCATCAGTCATTTGGCCTAAGTAGTGTCCAGATGTCGGTTCGTACGATCCATTGTTTTGTAGGAAGAAAAGAGAATCGGTGTCTAAATAATATACAGCGCCAGGAAATGATTCTTCAATCTTTTCCATTTCATTTAACAGCCTCAGTCTTGCGTAGCTGGTAACGAACGCACCAATAGCACTGCATGTATGTCCGGAAGGCGCTGAATCGTCAGACTTATAGCGATATGACATTAAAATCATGCCTTCGACCTCAATCTCACCAAGTATTTCTAATCTTTCGTCGCTGATTAAATGCCATAGTTCGCGATACGATTTTACTATTGCTGTTTTTGGCATATTTGGACGCTGGCACAATTTACCCCACAGAGTGTTTAACATTAGCTTCGCTATAAATCTAAGCCCTGGATTAAATTCGATTTTTTCGAAGTCTAATTCAACACCTGTGTCGCGACCAAAATTCTCAGCAAACTCTTTCTTTTCTTCCTCTGTATTAACGCTGCAAGGAAAGCCTGATGCCTCGGTTTTAATTTTATACCAGACTTTCACATATTCTTTGAATATGTCGTTAGACATTTCGTCAAAATGGACCATCTATAGGATAAAGCAATATTGTAATTTTTTAACGCAAGTTATATTTTAAATCGAAATATTTCGTAAATTTCTTTAATTATGTAGCCTCTAGTTAAAGCTTTGTGAATTTTTTGGAGACGTGAACACTCCAGTAATTTCGCGCAATTCTTCGGGGTGACTGCATGTGTGTTGGTTTTTCTCTTCCGCACATGTTCGGCATAGTGGAAAAAGAAGTTTACCTCCGCAGTTGAATGGTAAAACCGGAAACCTAAGCTGTTGGGGTGGAAGCACTTTGCAGCTAATGAGACCGTTAAAACATTCTAAATCGGTTTCAGGACTTTGACCGGTGAATATTTTCGGCATTTTAATTGGGAACTTTTCTTCAAATTGCACAGTTGGGTAAATACTGGTGAAATCTTTGTATCTAAGGTTCGTTTCTCCACGTTTTAACCAACCAAACTTAATATTGTTTGTGCGGCCTCCATGGAGAGCTTTTCTTGGATACAAGTAAAGGTCCTCGTTTTTCATTTTTATCCAAAACTGTTTTCTTTCGTCTAAATAACGAAGCCTAAGCGGGTTTTGACCGGACCAATAAAGATAATATCTGCATTCTTCCATTATGTCAAGGTGAATGCCTCGCTTTTCAAAATATGCCGCTCTTTG
>JAQIXJ010002354.1:0-16175 GCA_034700185.1 Phthiracarus laevigatus | reverse complement strand
ATGCTATGCAAGTAAAGCATTATTTATCCAGTATTTGTTAAATGCTAGTTGTCGTATGCGTTGCTAATCATCCGAACTGTATAATCACGCGCGTTGAAATCACTATTTATTTTATGTTTTATAAAAAAAAAAAAAAAAGAGAGAGAGAGAGAGAGATGATCTATTTAATAATATAGATAAATATCTGCATTCCTTTTACGCCAAAAGAACTTATTATATTGTTTCTAACATTTTTGTAATTTTATTAATATTGTTTCGCTCAATATTTTTATATGTTTTAAAACATTGTTATAAATAGTACTTCAGTGAGTGTTCACGATATTTTCATTCATTCTTAGTTTAGCTATCGACGATTTAACGTTAAAACTATTCTTATAAACACAATTAGGCGCGTGTTATATCGTGTTTTAGTTTAATTTATAAGACACGTGACACAAAAATTTACTCATATTTGGCCAGAAATTAACCATTTTTGACCCGATTTTGTTTCAGTTTTGACTAATTTTGCCCAATATTTAGTCATTTTTGACCCAATTTAAGCCCTGTTTTTCCACTTTTAAAGCCAATTTTGACACAATTTTAAACCTGTTTTGACACTTATAAGGCCAATATTTACACACTTTTGTTCATTTTTGCCTTAATTTTGTGAGATAAAAATGGTCTACAGTCACAGACATACAGAAGGATATGTCAAATCCAATGGCTGACTTGTGTAAACAAAGTGAGCTAAAAAGTTATTCTTAAAATGACGTGTTTGTTAAACTTATAAAATCATTTATTCGTAGTAATCGACTGACTATTTATGAAATATTTAGATTTATACACAAATGTCTCAATAAATTCAATTTTGTGAACACAAACTCAAAACATTTCAATGATGTTCTAAAGGGAAAAATGTTTTTTGTTTGCGACATATTCTGTTGGAGTGATCATTAAATTTTATGGATATAGAATAAAAATTGTTAAAAATAAGTGCAGTATAGTATCTCCATAACGCATTGGAAACGTTGAGCATGAATACAATACTATAAATATATTGTATACCTAGAGTATGGTTATAAGTTATCAAACCTGAGAGCGCCAATATTTTGATCACAACAATAGGCATCCAACAAAGACAGTCAGTGCCCACAATAAAACCGCAACGTTTCGCTATATTCCTCTCCTGTTGTTGTTGCGATGTTCTTAAACCAATAGCGGAACTTGTGATTGTAATCGACATACTTATGTAAGCGTAAGCGATGAATAAAAAAGCTGCTGAGTTAAGACCACAGAATAGAAACGCAGAATATTCCCAGCCTTTACTATAGGGGTCGTGAATCTGAAGCGCCAGACACACTCCATTACTTGTATAAAATTCGTCACCAAATATATGACTGTCTAACAGTGGTAGTAATGCCAAAAGAATGGCGATTAACCAAACAGTTGCCATACATGCGAAGGCGAATGTTTTTGTTCGTCTCTTCAAACTGAATGGATATAACACTGATATATATCGATCAATAGTTATGATAGTGAGTATGAACACAGATGATTCACTGCTAATTGTGCTCAACAGTCCGCTAAAGTTGCACTGCCAGCTATTTCTCCACTTTTCTTCGTGTCGTATATATTCACCGCGAAATGAAGCGTCATAATAGGCAATTATGAATAGATAAACACCCATTAGTAGATCAGCTAATGCTAAATTTTTTATGAAAAACGAGTGAACCTAAAGTGTAATCAAAGTCATTTTAAATTAAACTTTCATTAATATTTTTATAATAATTGCTTCCATAAAGTATTAATTACTATTGAATTTACTAATTACTAATTTTACTAAAGATGCCCATGGTTTGAGTTTTCTTAAACCAACAGAACAAACCAATTAAAAGTTAACGCACACCAAACTTCTAGGTTTGATTGTAAACCATTATTTAAAGCACTACATTAAAATCTTTACACTTTTTTGGAAACACAGTACAGTACAGTATGGGTATTATAAAATTTGATATTAAAAATAATGTTAATTGGGGTTTTCTTAACCACAGCATATAAATCAATCCGTTACAAATAATCCAAATATTTTTACTAAACTACAAATCTACCAAATCTATTGCACCTTTGGTATGTACTAGAGGTTAAAAATATTCATTTTAAACGCCCACTCACGCTCGCATATCAAATTATAAAATTTACATTGTTTTTATTCATTTTTTATTGAAATGTTTTATTGAGGGAAAAAATATATGCGGGAACTCGCGGGAATTCTTCCCATCCCTCAAAGTTTGGCTTCATTCCCACTCTCCCTCCCGCTTTCCACGGCACCCGTTTTCAACCTCTAGTATGTACATAACAATATTCAGTATAATAAATAATTAATTTACATTAGATTAGGTATAATTAAGTGTAGTAATAAATTTATATAATGTTTACTTACACTTTCATATTAATAATGACTAAAAGAAAGCGAATCTAATATATCGATTGGTAAACAGTAAATATGGTAAATTAATGAATTGCGGTAGAATTTTATTATTTTATTAACGCAGTAAATTCAATAAACATGTTATTTGACAAGAACTTTGTTATATCTTATGTCAATTTTAGTTAACTAAATACCTAATTAGAGATGAGTATCGGTTAAAATTTTAAATTTTTTTGTGAACTATTAATCTTAACGGACAAAAGTTTTAACTAGTTATCCGCAAAGTTTTAACTTTTTATCCGCTTAATAACTTTTAATTAACGTTATCTGTTAATTTCAGAGTTAATCGATTAGCCTATTTTTCGGGTTTGAAACAAATTATTTAAGTAAAGTAATTTATAAAGCCTGGATTTTTACATAAAATAAATTAACCTTCGAAATTATTTGTGGATATACAGTATCTCTCAAAAAGAGTCATTTAACAAATTTTATGCGTCTATATAAATAAATATTTAAAAGACAAAAAATATTAAATATTTAAAAAATATTTTTTAGCCTTTTATAAAATTATTATTCAAAATGGATTAGTTTTTAGTAACAGAAAAATAATTGGTTGTACGATACCACTTACCCATAGTTGTCATAAATATACTGTACTCATATACGGTATGCTAAAAGTAAACTTATATTCAATGACATTTGTATAATAATCAATGTCAAATTAAGTTTTGCTTGGTTTAAAATTGAGTTTTAAAGCGCGAATATATGAGATTGCGGCCCATAATTGTCGTAATTGGTGCGAACTTTCACAACCAAAAAACACAAAAATTTAAACTAATAAAAATAAATGTAACTTTTGATAAACTGTTGGCTGATGTATAGAACACAGACTCCACAATAAAATTATTTATTTTTCTAATTAAGTAAGCGCGTGAGTAACAAGATTTGTAAATAATATAATTGTTAGAAATACAGCAATTGTTGAAGTCTGAATTCTATGCAAACCCCCAAACCATTTATTGACACAGTATGTTTATTAAATTATAAATAACATTAACTAATCTCTCTCTCTCTCTCCTCTCTCTCTCTCGAATTAAGTTTTCATGTATATTACCGGAAGTTCAAACAGTTATATTTGCGTTTATCGATTCTCTTATTTCGTATCGTAACTTTTTCAATAAAAAGAATTGAATTAACTAATTAACTAAATATTTTAATTGAATTAAAACTTTGTTAGAAGTTTGCAAATACTAAATGCAAATGGAAAATAAAATTAACAATGTGATATAGATTATTTATAAAAGTAAAAAAAGCAAAAGAAGTGATCTACTGAATGTAGTATCAATATTTTATAAATCATACTTAATATATTAGTAAAAAGTTTTATCACGAACACTTCTGGCTATAAACATATAATACTTCGAACTTAGATTTGAAGCGAAATTGGCAAAAGCAAAAACAAAAAATGAATAAAATTCCGTTTATCGCGAGATTAAATCTTCAAGTGTAGTGCGGCAGCAATGGAAATAGAAAAAGATAGTTCTATTTACGATTGGTTTAATCTTATAATGATCGATCAGTTACGCACCAGCAATGCATTAAACTTATTCGCATTCAATCTAACCGTATGCGAGTAATATTACTGTAACCCCAATATTGCTAAACATTAACTTTCGCTAATATATTTGAAACTGATAATGAGATATCTGAGATTTAAAAAGAGCTGCGTATTTCTTTTTTTATCTTAATTTTATGCTAAAAAGATAACATTATTGCTGAACTGAATACCTTAAGTACAATTATTTTATTATTCTTGAAAATAAAGAATCAACAATAGTTAAAATCTATTATTTTAAATAAAAATTCTCAATGGATTCATAATAGTTTCTATTTAACATTTTCACTATAGACAGCTTTAATGCTTTAAAAAAGCACAAAAAACTGGTTATAAAACCATAGTATAAGTATTTTATGGTAATTCAAAATAAAAATCTTATTTTTATGATGAAAAATAAAAGTTTAAAATTTGAATTTGTTAACATAAAACTTATCTTTTCACTATGTTTTATTCTTATATCATATTAATAATAAATGAAATAAATTTCTAATAAATAATTACCTCATTTATTTCTTGCATCATCATTCTGCCAATTAAAACAAAAATATTGCCCACACACGCCACAAGTGCAACAATCCATACGCTTACACGAAGAACCACGTTATCTAATAGATGCTGGAAACTGCTGATACCATCGCCTCGTGGCTCACACACTCTTACGTGCATCGCGTATGAACACAGTTTAAAATCATCGAAATAGCTTAAGAAGAGTAAACGATTTAAACAAATTATTATTTCAGTGATTAATTACAGAAAATAAAAATGATTCTCCATTTACTTACATATGATTAAGTGATGTCAGATTGAAGAAAATATTTATGGGAAGTTTACGAAATGGATTATCGCGAAGATCTCTTTTGGAAAAATAAATTATAGTTTGAATAACGGATGAAACATTTAGTTTACGTTAATTGTCTGTTTGCTACTCCCAACTATATTTAAATATTTTTAAGTGTTGACATTTTTTGTTACTTTTTAGCTCACTTTCAATATTCAAACTCGGGCATATGGATTTGACCATGTCTGCGTGCCTGCCAGTCGGCAAGTATGTTCGCAGACTATATTAGTAAAGGGATTTCACCTATTTCTTAAATTAATAGATTTGTTATTTTGCCATCATGTGCTTTAAATCTAATATATTTGGGACATTCATTAAATTATGAAAAAGTGAACTCTCTATGAATGTGTTGTTTGATATAAATTTAAATTAATTATATACGGTAAAACACAAATAGAATATACTTAACAGTGACTCGAGATTATTTAAGTAATTGAATGAATTTTGATCAAAAGATTGAATATGATTATTACGTAAATCTCTGAAAATAAAATTATTTTAATTAGTTACATATAATTTACTAAATTTTAATAATTAAAATAATGTTTTAATATAGAAAGCATACAATTTTAATAAAGAATTAAGACTTCCGAAATTACTATCTCCTATATAACTGATAAGATTTCCAGAAAGGGACCTAAAATCAATTGAACAAAATAAATAATAATATTAACAAATGCTGTGCAAAATTTATTACATCATTTCAAAGTTTACTTTTAAGATTAAAAATAAAACATACAATGATCGAAGAGAGTCGAGACCCCAAAACACATCAGACGTTACATATTTAAGTTGATTTCTTGTTAATGAGCTGTAATTATTCAATTAAAAGAAAGCATGTGATAAACCGGTACTTAAAAATTACAGAAACAGGTGGAATCGGGAAATAAAATAATCCATAATTATAGATATAAAACGGTTCTAACCATACAAACGAATAAAGCAAAATAATAAAGTTATGTTATAAATTATACTAGAGTAAACTTACAGAGTTTCTAAATATTTAAGATTGGAAAAAACGTCGTAAGGTAGATCATTGAGTTGGTTACCATCCAACCAGAGTATTTCTAAACTAATCAATGGGTCGAATATTTGTTGTGGTAAATCTGAGAGTTGACAGAACCGCAGATCTCTAAAGTAAAAATTCAAAACCAAACTAATATAACTCTTTTTAATAATATATTCATTTAAAAATTAATTTGTGACAATTATTAAACTTTTAAAAAGTCTCAATTCGTAGAGCTATAGATATTAAGAAATAAACATATATCTTATTAAAAATTTCCCTCTCATGCCTAAACTATTTTTTCTAAAGTTTTAAATTTCACAGATATTATAAACAAAGTTCACAACTAAACTATACGCTCGCATCACACAATCATTAAGACTTAAAAAATGTTTAACAGTAAGTTAAACAAAACTGTTGTCTTGAATTGAGACTTTTTAAAAGTTTAATAATTGTCACAAATTAATTCTTAAATGAATATATTATTAAAAATATTAAAGTGACAATTTCAACACATTTATATTAATGTCTGATGAAACAAATAATATAACTCTATTTGATTGAATTATTAATTTATTATGAACATAGCAAAGCAAGTTTCGGGAGAGACATGGAGAGCTCAATTTTCTTAGGTTAATCCATACTTAAATGCCAAATATAAAAGTTTTTTAGCCAACATGACAAAATGCCAAATCACTTTATTACTATTAAATTGCGAACATACAGACAGACGGACGAACAAACAGACATATTCAAATCATATCATAAGCTTGAATTTGTCTACTCAAAGTGAGCTAAAAAATTTACATAGCTAAAAATACCGGTATACTGTTTAAATGTCTGCATTAAATTTTCAAAATATGTTAATCAGTGTTAAAATAATGAATAAGTAGTAAGTTTAAATTGTCTCTTAAAACAAAAATAACGCAACACAAATACTGTAAAGGTGAAAATAGGTTTGGCATAGAAGCACAGTTGACCTATATATATACCGTATATATTGGTATACTGTACATACGATTAGCTGTATATTTAATTAAAAATACGGAATTATACGTACAGTTCTGTCAAGTTAGAAAGTCCACCAAAACAATTAACTTCCAAAGTGTTAATTGGATTATGAGAAAAAACTCTATAAAATTGACAAAAACAAAAGATTTTTGTAGATAAATATCATTGAGCTTATTTTCATGTTCGCTAAGTTAAAAACACATAATATCAAAAGATTATCTATAAGATAGTTAAGATTAAAAAACACGACTTACAGTAAATTTAATGCGTTGTTTTTTTCGAAAGTACCTTTCCTTATGACTGATACTTTATTGCCGCTTATATATAGATATTCCATTGATATCATATTTTTAAATGCAGTTCTTTCTATGTTAACGATTCCAGCCGATGTTAATATTCTACATATAAAACATGTTTTGACATAAACATCTTTTTCTTTTTAGAAGAAAAGTATAAGTTTACTAGTAAAACCTAATTATAATTTCATAATTTGAAGTCAATATGTCTTTATGAATAATTATAACGCATCTTTTACATTATATTTGTCTCTCATTAAAATTTTAATTTATACATACTGAACGGATATGCATAGTTTTACTGTCACCGTTTACTTAGACAGGGAAATATTACTGTTAAATAAGCCTAATGCATAGTTGTCGCTCATTTGAATTTTCATTTAAAACAAAATATAAGCAAATAATGACAATATACTCACTGATTTATTAATAGAAGTAAGGAATACGTTTTTTACATAACTATATATTGCAATCGAAAGTAAGTAAATAACAAAAATAATAATGTATGCTCCAAAAAGGAAAGTAAATCCTAACTAATGTGAAGACCTATAATTTTTACACCACTTGAGACCAATTGGCAAAAAGTCAGATACATTAACAAATTAAAAGCAATTATTATCGAATCTATTTATGATGAATTCTATGCTTGTATATCTTTTATAGATGCTTTGTCACATTTCTTAAAGTTATATGAAAATATAAAAATTTGTTATAGCTGTTAAATTTAACTGCTATTCTTATAATTAATGGGGCTTGAAACACGTGAAAATAATGGTCTTTATGGTCTATCAACTTTTCAAGGAGTAAAAGCAAACGAAGATTAATATAAGTTGATTACTTAGATACAAGGTGTTCCACACTTTATTGGTCTGTGGGAGTTTCTTTAAGAAATTTTTAAAATTTGAAGTTTAAACCGATAGGAACTTAGCAAAAAATTTTTTAGTTTTGAGACTTAATTTTTTAAAAAATTTTATTGGAGAAGTTTGAAATACTTCCCTTCAAACCAAATAAAATTTGGCGAGTAATTTTTAAAGTTGACCGAAAACTTGAAAATTTTTAACTTTATTCTTTGCTTGTGCTTGACTAACACAAATTTGTACGAGCCAAATTTATAAAAAAACAAGAACGACACATTCATAGAGAGCTCACTTTTAATAAGTATATACAATGTCACAAATATACTAGTTTTCGAGTCTAGATGGCAAAATAACTTTATTATAATAAGAATTATGAGAAATGTCTATTGCCATAAGACTGCGGACAAACAGACAGACAGACAGACAGTGTCAAAAGCATAAGCTCTGCTTTTTTAAAAAGTGAGCTAAAAATAATTGGGAATCAACGGCAACCAAACTCATTTAGGAAAATCTGGGTTTATTCATTTTAAACTATACGAAGAACAGAAATTTTGTACAGGTATTGCATTAGATTTTAATTTTTAATTTTATTTACTTAGTCCACAAAATAATTTAACTTTTAAATCATTTGGCTTCTAAATAAAGTTACATTAAAAATTAAAATTAATTATCTTATGATGATTGCAACATAATCTCGAGTTATTAATTATAAGTTTTTCAACGAATTTAAAGTATATAACAAAGTTTGAAAACCCATTTTAATTAACACAACATTAACCATTTATTTAATATATTTTAAGTAAAATTTTAGTTTGAAATTTTATTTATAAATCCTTAACCTCGTAAATTTTCTCATATTTCTTTTTAGCTTACTTTTTTAGAAAAAGGCGAGCTTATGCATTTGACCATGTCCGTCAGTCCGTCTGTATGTTGGCAGTATATTAATTAAAGGGATTTCCCTATTTCTTTATATTAAATAAATCTAAAATGTGAGCTCTGTGAACGTGTCGTTCTTGTTTATTCCTAAATCTATGCTTTATAAATATGCATCAAAATAGTTTCTCTGATAAATAAATGAAAAAAGTTTTACTTTTTTCTACAAACCTCTGTAATGAGTAAATTTTATTTTTTGTTCATTGATTGAAATTTAAAATTTAAAACCTTAATTAAAACAGATTTTTAGCTATAATCACTTTGGAATAGTGAAACTGGTGCAGAATTGTAATTTAATAGAGGGTAAAAGACAAGATAATGATACTTACAATGTTGATAAGTTTTCGAGATCCGGTGGAAAACTGCTTTCTGTAAGTTTTGTTAAAAAATTTCCAGATAAGTCTCTATGGATTAAATAAATAAATATATAATTTAATTAAAATAAATCAGATAATTTGATTATTTAGTGACAGAATAATAATATTTTTATTAAACAAAATAAAATAGATTCATAAACAATTACCCAAAACATCAATTTATTATGAGTTTAAGATTGTGAATACTAATTTCACTAAACAATTATAAAAAACCATCCAATAACAAAAGCTAGCACTAGAGCTGGGCGCTGATACAAAAAATAGGATCCGAATCTTTTGACAAAATTTTTCACTTAACGTGATAGTCCTTGCAATCATCTGCAAAATTTTTAAAGCTATCCGATCCGATTCGCAATAACAATTTTAATTTTATAATCTGCGGATATCCGCAAATATTAATAATAGTAATTTTAGTGTCATATGAAGAAAGAAATATATATATATTTTGTGAATTTTATAATATTTTTCATGTGAGTTGGATGATAGAGTTAATTTATTGAGCAAAAGAAATACAATAATACTTCTACTAATAAGTGGCTAATATATTATCTATGAAAATCTATTAGTTATACAGTGACTTTCCTTTTTAAAATAGGTAAAAAATATTTTGCGGATAATCCGACATATTAATAATTTATTAATAACCAGACCCGCAACCGAAAAAATAAGTTATCCGCACCACATTCCGTCAGCATATTAAAAAATTTACTAATGGTCAATACAAAAATCGTTAAAAATTTGAAGCGTTCGCATCCGCAACTTCTTTTATCTGCATCTACGCCTCTAGTTAGCACTATGAATATGACTAAACTGTATACTCATTTATAATTAATATGTATATCAATAATATTTTTATAAATCAGTATTGTGTTAAATATGACTTAATAACAAGAACGACACATTCACTGAGAGCTCACTTTCTTATAGTTTTATCTAAGAAATTAAGTTTATTTTAAAAATGCTTTAATTAATAAATTGTCAAATAGTTTCCAAAATGACAAAATTAACGAATATAAAATAAGTGCAAAATTCAATGGTCGAGCTATTGCGGACACCGCTACAGACAGACGAACAGACATTGTCAAATCCATAAGCTCGCTATCTTTTCAAGAAAGTGAGGTAAAAAAATATGATATGATTTTAGTACATTGCATTAAATATGACTCTCACTTATATAAGCTTATACTTCATGTGTGAGATTTGTGATGGAATTTTAGAATAACTTATTACACTTGAATTACTCAAGAATTTTCATTTTTTGTCTATTTTTAGATACAAATTTAGTTATTAGAATGAAGAAGAAAAACAGACACATTTTTTTCACTACACTAGATATTATGTTTAGATTTATATAACTAGCGATCGACCGTTTAATTTATATATATTTAGCTTAATGGTAATACTTGTTGTATGCGTTACATACAAATCTAATTTAAACATGAAATTACTTACAAATCTTGCGTATCTTTAGGTAAATTGATAGGAACATGATATAGATTTTTGTGTTCGCAGAATATACTATATGCAGAACATGTACAATTCTGCGGAGTATTGGCCATTAGACATCCTTCTTGCTTTTTTTCCCGGTCCTCATCCGGTCGTTTGCGAAACAAGTTATTATAATATTCCCGTTTAAGGTAATCCTCTGTATAAATATTAAATTGAAAAATTTTGTGTAATTCTAGTTTAACAGACAACCATATTCAATTGGATTGAGTTGTTTTAATAAAATAATTTCACATCGAATTTTGTTAAGTAAATATTGATTATCGATACTAATTATATTAAAATACTTAAACTTGTCTATAATTAAGAGCTAATAAATACCAAAAACGTGGTGTTAATTTCAGTTTATATAAATGAATAGAATTACCGCAATCAAGTTCATCAGAACCATCGGGGCAGTTGTCAGTTCCATCACAGTTAAGACGTCTTTCAATGCATATGAGTGATCTGTTACATGGAAAGTACCCCTCAGCACATGGCGCTAACATTGTTGGCAAACGAATTAAATCAACTAAATAATCAAAATTCGAAATCGCATATAAAACACTTATATAGTCAAAATGCATTAATTTTTGTTACGCGCAAATAAAGTTGCTAAACAAGTTCAAATGCAAAGATTAGTAATTTTAAAGCTAGTTTTTCACAAATTCATCTCAAAAGTAAGAATTTGATAATAAGGAAAGTTTTCACTTTTTTATCTCAATTTTAATATAATATTTTAGTTTTTATTTAAGACCAAACTTTATGCTACTATTCTGCAAAAAGGCAGACACTTTAATTCAAATGTTTATCGTTTGGAGATAAATTAAATATATAAAAATAAATTCATAAATTAATCGAAGAAAGCATATTACAAAGCAATCCTGTAAGTTCTATCATGAAATTGAAATTTTTTGCATATCATTTATGTTTAATAAAACAAAGCTTATTATATAATAATTAGAAAAAATAATGGCATTACTTTGATTTGTTTTCGCTGAAACAGATATTATTTAAAAAATAGTTTTTAAAAAATCTGTATTTCTTATTTATATTTGATTTTAAAAAGTTGCTTATCTTATTAAAAATTCAAAAATATAAATATTACAAGTGGTTACAAAATATTAATTAGCCATTAGATTTTAAATTTTTACCTCCATTTAAAATGTTGGAAAAATGAAATAATAACATTAAGTTAATCTTCAATTGATTCACTTTCATTGCAGATAATTTTGATAATTGAAACTCATTTGTAATAATTAATTAGACGTTTTAAACAAGAATTTCAAAAAGTATTGTCAAAATAATTCAAGTAATAGATGTTAAACTTTTATTCAAAATATCAATTAAACTGATTCTCAAAACAATACAAAATGTTAAGACTAGAATAAAATTAAAGCATTTCTTTCACCGTTTTCTTACAGATAAATGTGGCAACTGTTGAGAATGCACTTTTTAAAACTGCGATTCTTCCTGTAATTGCTATGCTTTAAGTTACAATATATATATATATAAGCTAGAATTTTCTATGATTCCTAACAGCATCTATCGGTTTTATTTTAAATCACAGATTCCTAAAAGCTTACCATATGTTTTCAGCAATACCATCTTATATGCTTAAATTACTTTTAAAATAAGCTTATGTTTTATAAATTATACTTAAATACAAGTACAGGAGTAAAATTTAAATAGAAATTACTCATTTTACAATTTACAAATAATATTTAAATGAGAAATTCTTTCGATGTGTACAATAATTGTATAACAAATTGTTGGCAAATAGAAATATGTTACCTTAATTTTTGGATACTTAAATTTAAAAATTTTAATATTACTTGTAATGTTTGAGCAGTTTGATTCAAATGAGGCCTATAATCTTTAAAATTAGCCATATTAGGATAAAAATTTAATAGAAATAATGATTACTTATTAAATAATACAATGTTAAATGTTAATTCATAGAATTATACTGTAAGTAATTTTAAGCAAGTTTAGAACAAATTGAAAGAATTTTGGTCTGACAAAGTGGGAATTGAATTTATAAGAAAATATTAAATATTACAGAACTTGAGGACTATAAATAAGCTAAATTTTAAACAAACGAAATATTTTCGGAATCATATATTGTTACATTTAAGAGAACAAAACAATAATACATTTATGAAATCTGTATCATATTCCAAATCATATTTGATTAAATGATAATTATGCAAATAACACATTTAAAAGAATGTGGCACGTGTGTGTTATATAATAATTGGCAGACTGTTTTCCTATTAATTAGACGACAAAAATAACAGTGTAACTTTAGATGCTAATCTAAACGGACAATGGGTTAAAGGTGCCTATGGTTTGGTTTGTAATGGTCAACCATTGGTTTTAACCATTGGTTATCGGTTTGAATTGGTTTGGTTTAGATTTTTATAATGTGATTTGGATTGTTTTAAAAACACTAAAATAAAACAAGAACGAATATTATAAAACGCTCACTTTGATTCAAATATTTCTTAAGTGAATTGATGTGTTCCAGCGATGTGATTATCGAAATACACGACTGTATGGCGCACTCTTTAGTACATAATATGCTATGAATTGAGTACGCGCTGCATAATGCGCTAACTGATGAAAATACCTGGTATGAGTGTTTTCAAGTCGTGTACTCAAACAGTAGTGTATTATGAATTAAACATTGCATTCTCAGTCGCGTATTTATGGATCGATAATCACATATCTGATGTGTGCATTAGTTTAGAGAATTATAAATAATTGTATTTAATTTAGGCAAAAAAAACTATTTATATTGTTGCATTACATTTTTAAAACCTTAAAATTAAAAAAAATTAAAAAAGTCCACAGATATACAGAAAGTCTACACACAAAGTATGCATCGTAAGTGAAATCCCAAAGCCCATAGCTGTCTTTTTCAAAGTGAGCTAAAAATAAAAAAAATAAAAAAAGTCAAAATAAATTCAAAAATAGAAGTCTCAAAATATTTTCACAACAGTGTTTTTAAAAAAAATTGAAAAAAGTAAAAAAATGAAAAAACCTACTATCGTACTAAAATCTATCGTATTAACAAAAAGAATTAAAAAATGAAAATTTTTTAAAAAATCTAAAAAATTTTAAAAAATGTCCTCAGAGTAACAGACATGTCAAATCCAATAGCAGACTTTTTCAAAATGAGCTAAAAAACTAATATCAAACCATTAAAATTGTATAAATAATTTTAGAGAATAATGTCTTCATCTTCTATTTTCGATAAATTCTCAAGTTAAAAAACAACCGTTAATAGTGACTGCGTTCTAATGTTGAAATAGCTATTGATAGTGTTAGATCTTCACTAATATTTAACGCTAATCATTAAGTATTTTTTAAAAAATTAATTTAAAATCAAGTAAATGGAATAAAAGTTTTCTTAATGGTTTATCGTTTTTTAATGCTTTGGTCTGGTTTAAAATGGTTCCCATAATTATCTGGTAAATTTAAGGTTTGGTTTAGTTTTTGAAAAATCAAACCATTGGCACCTTTACAATGGGTTATTGCGCCACTCAGTAAAAATAACCCAGTTATTGTGAAAAGTTAGAAAACTAGGAAATTAATGCCTTATTTGCGAGCACTTTAATTGCAGAAAGAGATCAAAGAATCAAATGACAAAAATTCCATTAATTCAATACAGTACTTACAGTATATTTGATTAAACATTTCGAAATCTTTTCTTAACACGCTATGTATTAATTGTTATACAATATTTTTCTGAGACTACTTAAAACTACTTAAAAGTGTCAAGTAAAAACGTTGCCAATTAAACTGTCCAATTATAAGTTGTAGAGACTTATGGTATAATTCACTCTGAAAGAAAGTGAGCTAAACGTTTATTAATAATGCACAATATGTTTATTTTGCAAGTTTAACATTAAGCATAAGAATGTTTCATAGAGTAGTTTTGCTTTCAAAACTATTAATAGTTGATGGTGTTTGTTTGAAAATTACTCATTATTCATTAAATATCAAAGAATTAAATTTTAATTATTTAAAATGGATAATTTATTTTATTAATCAAAGAGTCTTTAAATCTTTTAGACTAAATTGATAAACGACAGCGGCTGCGAATGCGTCTCCCAATACATTTAATGCAGTCGCTATACGATCTAAAAGCCAATCAGCCAGATATATGAGACCAGCATCTTCTGTTGGAAGTCCGATAGCATTAAGTATAATTACAAGGAATACTGGTCCAGCCTATTGTTAGATTCAAAATACAAGCGATTAGAAATTATTTAGTTACAAAAATTTGGATTAATGCTAATTTTTTAATAAATTAAACCTGTTTAAAGTTTTGATTTACTTAATTTCGTTAGCATTAAATTACAATTAATAAAGTAGTCTAGTTTATAGTAATTAATTTAATAAAATATAGTCAACAAGATCAGAGGTTCTCAAACTATCGGGTGCGACCCAAAATAGGGCCATTGAATTACAAACTTGGGTCGCAGCATTTTTTAAAATTAACATTATTCATGGGTCGACACATAAAGTCGACACTTCTATTTTGGCATCGCATCTAATCTCACTTATTTATAATCGAAATATAGATCAAATTAAATGTTGAAAATGGTTTTCGATTAGCGCTATTTAATATTGTTCAAAATATTGATAAATTGTGCTTTAATGCGAGCATATCACTCTTATTAATTTTAAGAAAATAAAGATTTGAAATTATGGGTCGCTGAAATTTTTTTTTCGAAATTTAGGGTCAAGGAGAAGAAGTTTTTAAAACCACTGAACTAGATAATACTGTACTTTTCTTTATAATTAATTTTTGGAATATTACTCATTATGAAGGATTGATATTCTTGTTTAGATTGAACTGAATAAAAATTAGGATTACCTGTGGTAGACCAGCAGCGCCAACACTTACAACAGTTGAGGTTATGCTTATAACGATGGCTTGAGCCAGTGATAAATCCCAACCCCTATATTGAGCAAGAAAAATGGCAGCCACAGCAAAATATATGGTCTGTCCATCCAAGTTTATTGTGGCACCAAGTGGTACACTAAACCTTACAATTCGCTTATCGATATGACATCTTTCTTCAAGGCAATGTATTGTTACCTAAATTTATCAATTTTTCAAAATTTGTTTTTCTTTATAATTTCTTCTACAGTAGTATCATAATTAAGGCCTTGAAAATCGTTAAAAAACTTGCAAAATAGTTTATTAATCGTTAGAAATAAATGGTCAAATCGTTAGAAAATTCGTTTAAAAAATTTATTGATTTGAATTCAAAAAATTTCAAAAAACTTAGGTCATGCAAAAACTCAACGGATTTAAATGGCAATATTTTGA